>JAKSZP010015486.1:0-13823 GCA_022478985.1 Massospora cicadina | reverse complement strand
CATGAAGATTACCATTCAAAAACCACACAATTGCCTACTGCACCTCATTAACATAGAAAGGTTAGTCCCTTAGAGCCCAGCATTTTGCCAGGCGTTTTAGACCCTGCTTATTAGCGGCCTATTAACCTTTTGTTATGGAATCTCACTAAGAAGTATATGATGGTAAAAAGCATCAGGAGAACGGAAGTGGCCGCTGATATCCATTGATGACATCAAGAAAGTCCACTGTATTGGGTCTATGGCAGACATGGACTTACCCACCGATCAATCCATATGTACCCTATCTTTTTTTCATATCTCCAATGAACTGGCTCCAACTGAGCTGGAGAAAGTCCACACCTTACTCAAGGCCTACAGCGACATATTCTCCAAATATGACAATTACTATGGACACATGAAGGGGTAGATGTATACTATTGAAATTGGTAATGCTAACTTAAATGCTCCAAGCCCTATTGCAAATTAAAAGTTGAGGAGCTACAGATCTGGACGGAGCTCAAACAGCTGTTGGATGCTGGATTGCTGGTGCCGTCACAAAGCCCTTGATCATCACCACTTTTATTAATAAAGAAGAAAAATGGAGGTCATTAGGTAGTGATGGACTACCGCAAATTAAACAACCTCACCAAGAAGGATAGTTACCCTATCCCTCGCATTGATGATGCTCTGGACCAACTCTCTGGGTCTAAGTACTTCTCCTCCATGGACATGGCTAGAGGTTATTGGCAATTGGACCTTTCTCCACAAGGCCAGGTATTATGTGCTCTTATTTTCAGTAAGTGTCTCTTCCAACCTACCTGACTACAGCAAGGGTTGTGCAACGCGCCTGCCACTTTCCAGTAAGCAATGGATTAATTATTGCAGGATCTAAAGTTAAGCTGCGTCATCTTCTATATCAATGATATTAAATTTTAAGACTTTTAATGGATACCTTGTACATCTAAAGGAGATGTTTTAACTCTTGCGGACTTATAGTATTAAAATAAAGCCCTCTAAGTGTACTTTTTCCAGAAGAAGCTGGATTTTCTTGGGCACGCCATCTCATAAGATGAATTCAACCTCTACAAGATAAAGTCGAATCAATATTCAAGATGCATGCGCCAAAACCCTTCACAACGTCCGGGTATTTTTGGGTATGATGGAGTATTACCACTAAATTATCCCAAAGTTCGCTCAGCTCAGTGAGCCTCTCGTCCGCCTCTTTACTAAGAATACCCCTTTTTATTTAGGTTCAGAACAAAAAGCCGCCCTTGAGACCCTGAAGGCGCTGTTACAAAAAATACCAATACTCCACCATCCTGACTACAGCAAATTTTTCATGTTGCTCATTAATGCCTCTGACTATGCTGTTGGAGCTATCTTGGATCAATTGGATGAGAATGGAGTTGATAATTCCTTATCTTACTTTAGCAAAATGCTTTCTAAAGCTGAGCGTAAATACAGCGTCATGAAGAAGGAGTGTTTGGCTGGCTTTCTCGTTGTCAAACACTACCGCCCATTTCTATATGGGACTCCTTTTAAATTAATCACAGACCACGCCTCTCTAAAGTGGTTGCAGAAAATGAAGGACCCCACAGGGCGGTTGGCTCGCTGGGCTCTGAAGCTCCAGCGTTAAGATATGATTATTGAGCATTGGACAGGAACGCGCCACCTGAATGTAGATGGGTTAGCATGTATGCCTGTTCTTCACTTAGACAATAGTGAAGCTGAGAGGTTATAAACGATACCCTCATGACTCCATATGCATGGGCTGATGAAGATGAACCCATACAAAAGATGCTCGCTTGACACTACCACAACTCCAAGGTGGATTTTGGGAAGCTATATAAAAAATTAGGATTAAATTGGTTGCCCTATCTCCAGCCATCAGAGCGAGTTCCTGTCATCTTGGAGTCCCACACTATCATGGGGTATGGCGGAGTACGCAAACCATATGAGTGGGTGAAAGATCGGTGCTACTGGGAGGGCATCTTGTAAACTCTAAATAAAGTCTTGGATGCATGCTTAACCTGTAAAAATCAAACCAGCTTAAAGACCCAGATTCAGTATTGACCTATGACGCCCCACTAATCCTTCCACACCATAAGTTTGTACGTGGTAGGTCCTCTCCCTCAGACCATTAGTGGTAATTGCTATATCTTAGTTGGTATCAATCATTTCACCAAATGAGTTGAAGCTGTAGCTTCCCTGGTCAAACTGCTAAAGCCACGGCTAATTTCTTACACCAATACATTTTTACCTGGCATGGGTGTCCCCAAGTCTTCTTATGTGATAATGGGAAAAATTTACTTTCTCAAGTGGTGAAGCTCCTTGACACCTTCAGGAGCACAAAAACTTTTCTCAGCCCCTTATAACCCATCCACAAATGATGCTTTAGAAAGAATTAACGGAGCCCTGGTCTCCATACACCATATAATGTCCACTTTAGACCCTCACCACTGGAATCTTTATTTACCCAGTGCCCTAATGGCCTATCAAATTAATTAGCATTACATCATCAAGATGTCCCCTTTCCATGTGTTGTATGGCCAAGAACCTGGGTTACCAGCTCTATTAGTAAAAGATATTTACTGACAGAACCGACCCAGAGAAAGCCATGAAAAAGTTAACTTAACACATCATCTAACTATAAGTGAAGGCTTTAAATAGACTGGCCAAAACTTTCACAAAAAGCTGAAGCTGCTAATGAGCTTTGTGCCCCTCTCCCTTCCTCCAGGTGGCTGACTTGGTAGTATATTATCACAACTGCAGCACTCTTAGAAGTGAGAAGCTTGGTTCAATCTAGGAAGGGCTATTTTTAAATACATACAAGCATGGGGATAAGTGCTCAATCAAATCCCTCGCTTCCAGAGTCACCATTAATTTTGTACATGGCCGCTTCATTTGTCCTTATTCTTACAACATTCTTTAGAAGGAGATGTTAGACATTTGCCCTCCAGGCTTCAGGATAACAATGTTTTAAGGCATAATCAGCCTGAAAAGGAAAATTTCAGACATTTACAAGTCCATGTTAATGAATATATTGATTTTAATACTAATAATAACGATTTCCTTGGCCAAAAGACCCTGGTAGATTCTTGGTGGAACCCTGCAAATTGAGGCAACAATTTTATAAATACTAATCGAACAAATAGCACCAAGTCAGAAAAATCAGATTCTTCTGACCTCACGGCATATTCTGGGCACCCATCAAAGGGTTTTCCCCATCCTAATCTAATCCCATTTAACCATCTAGCAGGGACCACCCCCTTTTATAGGCGCGGCAGAAGTCCCCCAAGGTGCAATATTTTTAGCAAAAGGGGATTAGCTATATTATTAAGCCGTTAGTTCATGAGTACATCTTGCCCTAAAATAATACCCCATTCGTCATTCAGCCTAAGTGAAGCAAATTTTGGAGCTTTGATAGGCTAGAATCACATAACAAATTTGGAAAATCCCAAGCCATACAAACGTTGAGCCTTGACATTTTAAATACCTTTATCAATTTATTAATATAAACTCTTTTACCCCACGAGTTACCCAAAAAACTATAAAAATTAACCATTTTTATATATTTATCTGTTTCAATTATTTTCATACAAGTGGTGAAATAAGCCCCTCACAATTATTGTTGTATTTGAGGCCCAAAGCACCAGCGTGATTCCTTCTAAGCCCAAAAATCTAACACACCAGAAAGACAATTATCCAATCACCCAGGTGGTGCAGAAAACGTCAGAAAATTTAGCTGACTTGGAACTTCAATCCAGTGTGGAGGAAATGTCCTCAACACAGGACTTTCAAAACCTTTCTGTTCAGACCCACTGATCACCTGGTAAAATTTAAAAAAATCAACAATACAACAGATTAAACACACAGCATCAGAAGATATATGGCAACTTCAGCCATCATCAAATACACCTTGGCTGAAATTAATCAACTGGAAAATAATGTACCATGCATAGGATATTTTCCTGGATGGGGATGCAAATGGGCAGAGGTTTCTGCACATTTAAACACCTTGATACGCAAACACTAACACTGTATTGGGGTTTAATATAGAGAAAAAAACATAAAAGCTAAAGAAACTTTTTCACCTATATTTTCTGCCAATTTCATGCCCAAAAAACATGGTAGCCTGCACACAGGTCTGACGACTGATACATCCTTAGTAGAAACACCCAAATAAGTTGTGACTGAATTACACAGGTTTTATATAAATTTATAAAAATCCAAACCAAGAAAAACCAGAAATATAATAAATCTCACATATGCATATATAAACACTGTTCTCAAACCAATACTATAATTAATTTAGTATCACATGAGGAATTATGGGAAGCAGTGTGCGGTGCACCATGAGGGAACTGCCCTGGACCTGATAGACTTCCCTATAAATTTTAAAAATATACTACAAACATATCAAATATTCTTTTAGCTTCTAAGAATAATTGCATTATGAAAATATAACTTCTACCTGGAGGCAAAGAAACATACGCTGTCACTCTGTTAAAAAAAGAGAATATATTAAACTATAATATTTGGCGCCCAATCTCCCTAACTAATATTGATACTAAAATATTAACAAAAATTATTGCCAAACAACTAGGGGAAATTGCAACTGATGTGATATCTCCATCACAATATGGATTTTACCCTAGAAGAACCATATGGGACAATATTCACAATATCACAAAAGTCTTCCAAACTGAAGCCTCAGGAGTGCTTGTAATTTTAGATCAACAGAAGGCATATGACAGGGTGAACTGGACCTATCTCAGGGCCTACCTTCAAAAATTCAAACTTCCAAATAATTCTATAAAAAGTGTTATGATGTTCACAGAGTCAGCCACCATGGCTGTATGTGGAGCAGGTTTTTTAACTAACCTAGTTTTTTCCACAGAGAGGACCCAAACAAGGGGACACTCTAAGCCTTTTACTATATAATTTTAGTCTTGTTCAAAAATCTGGAATACAAACGCCCTTATCAATGGAATCAATGCATATGGCCAACCACCAGTCAAAATGATGGTTTTCTCTGACGACTGTGTGGTGGGTATATCCAACAACCAGGATTCTTGCAAAATTGAGAAAATAATGCAAAAATACTCATTCATAAGCAACGCATCGCTTAATACTGAAAAAACTGAAATTATACTCCTGGGGAAATATCAGACCCAATGGACGCCATTTACCTTGGGTCACCAGATCAATACAACATCAAGACTCCTCACCAGACATAGAAGGTGAAGATCATCAATTACCCTTTGGAATTTCCCTTCACTACCAAGCTGGAAGCTAGACCTGTCCGCCACTTGGGGATATGGTTAGAGGCAGGGTGTTACGCCAACAGTATGATGGAAAATCAACATCTAGATAAAATAACAAAACACATTGCTACGTGCATGGAAATCAAACAGGTCTAACTGGACGAGTTATGATAGCCAATTCCATGTTATTAACAGTCATATGGTTTGCGGCCTATGCAATTTCTTTCTCACCCTCCTTTTTTAACACAATATATGCCTTAATATATGGATGGCTTTGGTCCAACCATAATGCCCCTATGCGCCTTAAACTCTATTTGGCACTAGCGGGGATAACGATATGGGGCAAACTAATTATGTATAGCAAGTGGCCCATATAATAGTATCCTGGATAGCTCAGGTGACTATTCCAGACTTTCCAGACATACTTGGGCTAGAGCAGCAATATCTAATTTTACATGAGCACTTCAAATTGAGAAATCAGGATCATCCAATTTCATTGATTAAGTAGCTGGAATCTCACCCAACTGCTTCATGACTGTATGGCACTCTTGTACAATTTAAATGAATACTTCTAGCCATGAGAAGATCAGAGTGGAAGATTCACATATGTGGCCAGATCAGTTCCTGAATATTCCTAAGGCTAACTCAGAGACAGGAAGTTAATGTCCAAATAGTTACAGATAACATAATACCAAAAACCAATTACCATCTAAAGGATTAATTACTTGGATCATATGAATATAACATACATCCTGGAGACATAAAGAATGTTCTGGAGATACACACATTACTCACTACTAAAACCCGTGATATGGGTACATGTAAGGAGATTCATGAGGAGAGTGTATCGCACAGCAGAACAATAATTTGCTGACCACTATTCATACACAATATGTGTCAAATATGGAAGCTTAATGTGAAAATCAAGGCGCTGCCTGACCGCCACATAGCCCTGACCCCCCTAAGGCGGGGATCAGGGCTCACAATAATATCAAGAATGATAATAAAGAATAGAGTTTGATGCAACAACCCTTGGAAATAGCATTCTAATAAATCAGACGCCAACAAATTTAATAAACTTTGGAGCAGAGATGGCAAGGGTCAAAAAAGATGATGAGAAGTCCAATCAAGGGCCACCAACCCAAAATCATCTGAAATTAGAAATAATGAGGGTAACAGCAAAGGGCATCCCAGCTAATCAGGGGATGCCATGACAAATTATGCAAAAGTGGTAACATTGAGAACCATGTCAATGGGCAGCTCAGCGAATCAGGGTGCTGCCAAGATGAACCCACCGCTAATTAAGAATATTGAGAGCAATGGCAAAGGGCAGCCCAGAGAATCAGGGGCTGCCAAGCTGAATTACACCAAATTTGGAAGTAATGAGAGTCGAGGGGAGCAGCAACCAAGCGAATCAGAAGTCGCCAGAACAAACTAAATGAAATTTTAATATAAAATTTTGTGATAAAGTAACTGGGAAATGCCGAGCTCTGATCTATCCTCAAAAAATGAAATTAATGTGGGAAAAGTTTCTATAACATCTGGGGTACCTAAGAATGATCTAGAGCAGGCCTAGATGGGAATATTGGGGGACAAGATCCTTAAAATAGGCATGCAGATAGCTCGCCATCTGTGATTCCGCATGAACAAATCCCCCCATATTCCCCATTCCCTAACATAAATAAAACAGAAGAAGCTGTTTAGGACAACTTTGTTTTCTAATATATAAAATAGAAACATCAAAAATAGGAAATATATTTTCAAATCTTAAAATCAACAATTCAAATTTTAAAGAAAATCCTGAATTTTGAGAAAAAATGGACCATTCCTCAGACTTTGACAGATCAGTCGCCTCTCTGTACGCTCCTCTGGTGGAAAGAGTACTCTCCTCAGAGTTAGCATCGTCCTTACCATATTCCACTGATTCATCAATAATCACTCATCAAGCCAACAAATGAAGGACCTGATTACAGCAGCACTCTCATGTTTGTGAGCCCTCACTTGGACCCTTTTGCCCAACCGTTTCGTTGCAATATGGAAGGACCCCGTTTGTCACATGACACAGTTCATTTAGTCTCGTCTCCCTTTTATGGGATGGGATGGGGAAACTATATGAGAGAGCCCTAACCGCTTGGTTTGAGCACATAACGACTCTCCTGATGTTTATCTTTTCCATCCTGTTCATTCTAAGGGAAGCTTCTCGCCTCATTCCATCCCAAGGGAACTCCGTTGCTTATGTCCAACATGTAAATGCTGCATCCAAGTTTAGACAAGCAATGACCCTGGAGGATTTGAGTGTAATACATGGTACCTTCTCTTGCGTCAGATTGGAGGCCTGCCTCACCGTGGCCACTAAGGGGACAACAGCAGAGTCCCTCCAGATAGCACAGGTGATAGCAGACATGCCAAAGAACCTGTCCATCTGGCTCACCGACATCTTTGAAACACAGCTGGCCCTTCCAACCTCTCTGGAGGACTGCATCATTTTGTTGAAAGAGCCACCACCCTGAATAGCTCTCAGGATGCCGCCTGGTCAGCGCTCTTGGCCCTCAGCCAAGGAAGAATGGCCATCAAGGAGTACGCTCAGCTGTTCCAGCCCCTAGCCAAAGCTGAAAAAGTGACTCCTTCCCAGATCGAATGGATGTTTAGACATAATATTTGCCTGAACATCCTCACGGCTATGACCAATACCTGCCTGGGGGCAACCTTGGAGGAAGAGGTCACTGTTGCCTTCCAGGTAGAGAAACAGCTAGCCTTGGCCCAAGTCATGAACTTTGTGCCTGGGAATCATGGTAAATTCAGCAGATGACACGTAGAGTTAGAGCCTATCTCAAAACATTTGGGACAACAAGAGCAGTTGGGCTCCAGTAAAACTGCCCCACACCCTGTGGCTCTTGCACCATCAACTCCAAGTGGCTCAGACGGCCCCGCCTACAACCTTCGCCCAACCCACGCTCACATTTATTCACTCAATAAAGGAAACGGTTCCTCTTATCTGTATAGTCTGCTTACTCTGAAAGAAAGGAAAAGGGAAAGGGGGTCATGATAGAAAAACTGCGGGTGCTAGTAGACACTGGAGCAGAAGAAAATTATAGGGACCAGGAGATAGCCAAGAGATTGAATTAAAAATGCTTGAAGATGGTACCGTGACACTTGCAGACACCTCTAAGTTGTCAGAGTGCTGGGAGATTGAGCCCAGGATTAAAATTCAATAGGGACTCCACCACTTCTGGGAAGACTTTTGCATTATCTGGAGCCTGCACCACCCCATCGTTTCAGGCATGAGATGGTGGCACAAGTACTTCCCATAATTTGATCTGAAGAAGATCCAGGTGATGCTTCACCCCAAGGATCAAGAACCTGTAATGTTAGAATTCTTTACATCAGGCAGGAGTAGGCCTTAGGTGAACTTTGTGCACCTAGGAATGGAGATGGAAAGGGTACCCAAGTGTTTCAGAGACTATGAAGACCTGTTCCAGAGAAATGTTGCCGCCACCTGCGCTCCACAGGACCTTTTGCATTCTTGTTCAAGTTCAAAGGGGACGCTGAGCTCCCAAAAGAAAGCCCAGTGTACCCCAAGAAACCCAGAGCAAGTGAATCCCTAGATCAGTACGCAAAGGAAATTTTGGAGCGAGGGATAAATGTACCTTTGAAATCACCACTGGTGTCTCCCATCCTCCTGGTCCCCAAGGCCAACAGCGAGCTCCGCCCCTGTGTTGACTACCACATTTTGAATGCCATAACCAAAACGGACCCCTATCCCATCCCGCTGATGGCAAGCATCTCTCGGATGTTTGCTGAAATCCAAGTGTTCTCAAAGTTGGACCTGGGTGACGCCTTCATTCAAGTGCCAGTGGTACCTGAGCACCAACAATACATGGCCTTCAAGTGTCACCTAGGGGTATATGAGTACAAGGTCATGCCTGTTTGTCTTAAGAACACCTCATCTGTTTTCCAGAAGACCATCAACCATGTCCTGGGCGAATGATTGGAAGTGCTGTGTTGCATACATGGATGACATCCTGGTGTTCTCCAAGTCTTGTGAGATGCACACAGAGGACGTCAGAAGGTTCTCAGGGCTCTAGACAAAGCTAACCTGTGTTGAAGCCCTCCAAGTGCGAGTTCTACAAGGGCTCAGTGTCTTTCCTAGGCAACGTTGTATTTGAAAAGGGAATGGCCATCTGCTCTGATAAGCTGACAGAGGTGAAGGAGTGGGTGTCACCAACGGATAAGTTGGGGGTGCGCAATTTCTTAGTGGTGGTTAATTTCCTGAGGAGATTCACCAAGGATCTCTCTGAAACAGCAGCCCCACTTACTTAACTGACTGTGAAAGTCCCTTTTTGATGGGGAGAGGAATAAGAGATAGCTTCATGCCATCAAGGTGGCCCTTCTCACAGCGCCAGTCCTAACGCACCCAGACGCTGACTAACCATTTATTGTGGAGACAGATGCGTCCAATTTCGCCATTGGGGCGGTCCTCTTGCAGACAGGTGAGTATGGTTTGGAACACCTGGTAAGCTACTTCGTCAGGAAGATGCTATGGCAGAGACAATCTACCCCATCTATGACAAGAAACTCTTGGCAATTGTTACAGAACTAGATGATTGGCAGCATCATCTGTTGTATGCGCGCCACCAAATCAAGATCCAGACTGACCACAGGGCCCTTGAGTTCCACAAGAGCCCCCACAGGATGAACCAAATACAAGTCCGCTGGCACCTAGAGCTGTCACAATATGACTTCAGGATAGAATACAAGCCTGGGGAGAGCAACTTAATCCCACACCTACTTATCTGGGACCTGAAAATGACCTTTGCGAAGGAGGAGCTGGATGTGTTCAATATGGCCACAATTTTCCTTCCCCTGGTGTTTGCATCAATACAGGAAGAAGGCTCCAGCTTAACAGAGAGGATTCAGAAAGCCCAATGACGCATCAAAATTGGGGACAAGGTCAGGAAAAAGATAGAGGGAGGGGATCCCAGCGAAGGCTACAAGAATAATAGAAAGGAGGTGGTCCTCATCCTTCACCACAACTGCCTATGGGTCCCAACGCTTAAGCTTTAAACTGAGGTAATGGAGTTATGTCATGATCACCCCTGGAAGGACACCCTGGTGTTGGGAAAAAATCGAGCTGATATGCCAGTTAACTCCTGGCCAGGCCTAGCGGTAACTGTGAGAGGGTATACTGCGCACTTCCTTACCTGTTCCCAATCAAAACCATCTCAAAGAAAACCTTTGGGGAAATTGAAACCACTGCAGATTGCATGAATGCCGTGGACCTCCCTTAGTGTGTATTTCATCACTGGACTCCCAAAATTGGAGGGCTATGATGCGGTCATGTTTTAGTGTACTGAATAACAACATTTGCTGAGTTCTTCCCAAACACCTCTAAGGTCATGGCGAAGGACTTGGTTGAAATCTTCGTGAGGGAGGTCTTTGCCTGACAAGAGAATCCCAGACGAGATCATCTCAGACAGGGGTCTACAGTTCACCTCTAGTTTTTGGGATCACCTTCTGGAAAATCTTAAGATTAACCCATGCTGTTCCTCCGCTTACCTTCCCCAAATGGATGGCCAGACGGAAAGGGTCAATCAGATCCTTAAACAGTACCTACAGTGCTACCTCACCACATGACAAGAACATTGAACCTAATGGCTTTATAATTGCATAGTTTATATACAACAACCTGACACACTTGTCAACTGGTATGTGCCCCCTTTTTGCAAACCACAGTTATCACCCACAGATGATGGAGGGACACGCTGGGGGAAGGAACCCCGCAGTGGATAATTTAGTGACCAGAATGAGGGAAAATCTGAAGATATCGTCGTGAAATTGACCCTGGGCTCTACTAGTGTGCCAGGCCAACCAGTATGAAGACTGGTGGCCCTTTGCTGTTTTGCCTTCATTAGTGTATCAACCCCTACAAGTCCCACGTCCAACCCACCAACTAACCACCAATGTATTTTCCTTTAGCCCCAGGCATCCTCAGCATGTGCCCAGGTAAGTCCTGCCCCATTCCTGGGCAGCTCAGGCACTCCAACACTGCCCCACCCTCATGACCATTCACCAACCCATCTGGGCATGCCCCAGCGAGTCCCTCCCCCTTCTTTGGCGGCTATGACACCTCCGGCGTTGCACCCCACTAGGGTTGGTGGCTATGCGGCTCATCCACTGGTAGCCAGCTGGCCAGGTTTCCGCTAGTTCCTCATAGAGAGGAGGCATGGGAGCTGGCAGCGCCGGCCACTTCAGGCGTGAGCACCTGCTTTTTGGGGATCTCCTATCACAACTTACCCACTCTAATTGCACTAAGCTACTTCAAACAAACAGGAAAGATGAGCAAAAGAGATACGTTTATTAGGAGGGAATAAACAATTTATTTATACTACTTTCAGGGCTACTGCGCCCAAGTACTCTTTGGCCAACCAACTACTGGAAAACCCATCAGCCTACTGATGACACAATTCTATCAGATTGGAAACTTGTTCATTCATAGTTCATAGCAATTATCTCCAGATCTGCTCATCTGATCACCAACTATAAAACTAGGTCAATCCATCCTCAGAATAAGTCTCTGGTCAATTGTATTTAAATTCATAAAGAAATAGGAATTTGAGCATCCTTGGCATGAGTCACTGGTGCTCCAAATTAGTTGATGGAACCATAAAAGATGCTTCATAATGGATTCATCAGCTTTCCGCTGGAAACTCCCACAACGATCTTTAGATGGCATTTTGCAGTGAATGCAGCTTTCGCCAAACCTAAACTCAATTAAACATTTAACATTAAATAGTGTTGAACTAGGCGATTAGCCGGCAATTACACCCAACTAACTGAAACCCCTACTTTAGATACTATCAGATAGGATTCATCTGGTTAAAATCCTCACAGATATTGAGAGCCAACCTGGGGAAGGAGGTGGAGGCTCAGAAGAGGAAGGTAGATGCACATGGCTCTGAGGATCCACCCCTCAAAGAGGGGGATTATGTTGTAATAAATGCCAAGCACAACACACCTGAGTAGTGTAGGAAGTTTGGACTCATCAACCTAGGACCTTACAAGGTCTTCAGACAGGTGAATGGGGTGGCATACAAATTAGAATTTATACAAGGATCTCATGCACACCCAGTTTTGCATGTTTCACAGCTCAAGAAATCTGAAGGTCCCATACCATCGAAGCCAGAGCCAGTCTAGTCAGACAACCCTGGAGAGGCGGAGTATGAGGTAAAGGAAATCTTGGTTACCAAGATCACTCAAAAAAGCGATGGTACTTGGTAAAATAGGTTGGCTACCCAATATAGGAATCCTCCTGGCAAACAGCTGCTGATTGCTCCCAATGTCCCCAGAAGGTGGAGGAATACTGGGGGCGCAGAGTGCTCTCCTCTGAGGGGGGTAATGTGACAGTAAAGGCGCTGCCTGACTGCTACAAAGCCCCAACCCCCCTAAGTTGGGGATTGGGGCTCATAATATTAGTGAAAATGATAATATAGTCATAGGTTTTGAGGGCAATGACCCTCAGAAATGGCATTCTGACGAATCAGATGCCAAAAAATTGGATAAACTTTGGAGCGGAGGTGACAAGGGCCAATGTATATGGCGAGCAGGCCAATCAAAGCTGCCAACCCAAAATTTTATAAAAATGAGAAATAATGAGTACAACGGTAATGGGCAGCCCAGTGAATCAGGGGTTGACAAGCCAAATAATGCCAAAAGCGGTAACATCAAAAACCATAGCAATGAGAAGCTTTGCGAATCAGGAGCTTCCAAGCTGAATCCACCTCTTATTAAGAATATTGAGAGCAATGGCAAAGGGCAGCTCAGCGAATCAGGGCTGAAAAGCTGGATTACATCAAATTTGAAAGTAATGAGAGTTGATGGGAGCAGCAACCAAGCGAATCAGAAGTCACTGGAAAACTTTTAATAAATTTAATCAAAAAGCTTGAATTAAGGTTGACACAGAAATGCTGAACTCTGATTTGTCCTCAATATATGAAATTAAGTGTGAAAAAGTTTCTGTAACGTCTGGGGTACCTAAGAATGGTCTAAAGCAGGCCTAGATGGGAATATTAGGGGCCAAGATTATAAAAATAGGCCCAAAGATAGCCAGCCACCCACGGACTCTGCAGGAACAAATTCCCCCACCTTCCCTATTCCCTAACATTAATACAATCAGAAGAAGGTGTTTAGGACAACTTCATCTTATAATATAAAATAAAACCCTCAAAAATAAGAAATATATTTAAAAATCCTGAAATCATTTATTCAGATTTTGGAGGAAACCCCTGGATTTTGAGCGAAAAATGAACCATTCCTCAGACTTTGACAGAGCATTCGCCCCTCTGTAAACTCTCGCTAATGCAAAGACTATTCTCCTCAGTGTTATCATCGTCCTTACCATATTCCAATGATACATCAATAATCACTCATCAATCCAACAAATGAAGGTCCTGACCACAGCAGCACTCTCATGCTTGTGGGCCCTCACTTGGGCCCTTTGGCCAACTGTTTTGTTGCTTTGTTGAAGGATCCCATTTTTCACACTTAGTACACCGCGTGGAACAATATTCGATTTATCTG
>JAKSZP010015485.1:0-13872 GCA_022478985.1 Massospora cicadina | reverse complement strand
CCTGAGGATGATGGAGGGCCACCACAAGTGCTTGAACCCCACAGCCGTGAACTATTGAATGAGATGAAGGATAACTGTGAAAACCTTAGAGCCACCCTAGACAAGGTGGTGAATGTCTAAAAATGGGATATGGATACTCACTGCTAGGAGGCTTCCGCATACCAGACTGGTGACCTTGCATGATTAAAGCCAAAGATTACTCAGCCCCTACTCGTTGAGAAAGTTTGGTCAAATAGCCCTAAGACCCTACAGAGTCCTACATCAGGTAAACAAGTTAGCTTGCAAGTCAAAGTTGTGGAAGGGTCCCGCACACACTTGTTGAAACAAATATTAAAAATCAGGAAATTTGAACGTCCCATTCTGGAGAAGCTGTAACCTGTCCAACCCAAAAATCTTATAAAATTAAAGTATAAGTAAAAGCAATTTTTGGATACTAAGATGTTGCATGACATATGCTGGTATCCGGTCAAATGGCTTAAATACCTAATTAAGGAATCCAATTGGAAGATAACTGATGACTATGCCAATTGTTTTCAGATGGCGTAGGCGTTCTGAGAATGAAGGAGTCTATCCTCTAAAGGGTAATATGATGGTCAGAGTGATTCCAGACCGCCAGATAGCCTCAATATTTCCCTGTAGAAATGTTGGAATCCTGGCGATATTTGTGCACGCTACTGCTTTTAACAAAGGATTTAAACAGTCTCTCGGTGGTATGAGTAAACAGCTCTTAAATTTTTAGCACTAGTGGTGCACAACCCAAAAGGGGGAGCCACCACGAATCTTTATTTGCAAATGGGCCAAACAAAGGGATTATTATAAATAAAAATTAATTTCTAATATGGTACCTCAGCTAACAGTCTAAGAAGCCATTTCAGAAGGTGAGGAATCTTTGGGGAAACTTTTGTCTAGCGCATGCTTTAGCTGATGGACCATGGTGGATAGCATCTGGGTGGGAGCATCAGCAAAATGGGGCATTAGGAGGTATAGTTGAGGGTTTTTTCGTTTATGAGTCCAGCGGTATCCATCTCCTCAACGTATTAAGCAAGTTGATGCTCAGAAAAAGTGATGAGAGCTGGCACAAAAGTGAAAGACTTGATGCACTGGCAGGTTTAAATAATTGGGGTTAAAAAGAGAAGTTTTTGCTGCATCGATGCAAGCACAGTTTGCAATAAAAGTGAGCTCCTCAATTTCATATTTTACATCTTCCTCAAAATCATGGGGAAAATTGGAGATAGGAATACCCTCAACAAGGGACTCCATCACCCCATGAAGTTGCTGGAGAAGTAGGGTGTTGGCAAAGTAAACAGCTTTTAACTGAAGTTAGATAATTTATTAATGGAAAATATCTACAAGTTGATTTTTTAACTATATTAAAGTTTATTAATCACAAAACAGGTACAAAAAACGATCCCCTATTAAATTATTGCCACTTATTATTTGAACTACACAATAGCTAATATTGAGATACCCATAAATTCAGTTTAGGTGTGGAGTGGCTCGTTTTAAATAGGTGAAGATTTAGCCTATCAGAGCGCCTGAAAGTCTCATTTGTCACTAGGTGAGCGCTTGAAAGTCTCTTCGCCTCATATTGACTACAATTTGGGTGACTGATTGTATCATGTATGATATATCCATGTGGTGAGGATTTAATATACTGAGTCCAATCAAACATTTGTAGATATTTTCAACTCCCAAGACCCCTTCAATTGATTATAAGGGGCTAATTCTCCCTTAAGCGGTTGCACTAACTTAATAGCAATGGGGGGATGAACTTCTGAGCCAGTTTGACTGTTCTGGTGGGGGTTTTGCGGATTTATCACAATTAAATTGAGGTATTCAGCTGGGGTTGAGATTTATAGTATTTTTAAGAGTGACTGATTCCCCTGACTATAGGGAGAGTATTTTTGTATAATAAATTTAAATTATTTTTCATAACATTCCTATTGAAACGTCACACTTTAATTTTCTGACATTACCCCCTTCAATAATGTTGGGGGAATATAAAGGCGTAAAAATCGTTCATGGACTCTATTGTTAGTGACTCCAGTAGCAAGAGACTTGATGGAAAATTCATCACCCTTCTTATAAGTGACAGTGAAGGGTCCTTCCCAAATAGATTAAGCTTACCGCTTCTGAGGGTGATACAATTGTGATAATATATCACCAAATCTAATCTGGAAGTAGGTGAGAGATTGTCTGAGCTTATTAGCTGCTCAGCATTCTATGGTGACAGTTGAAACAAGGTTAGGCATGGCATCAGAATACAGATAAATGATATGTAGGGCTAATCTTTTTCAGGGCTTTGTAAGGATCATTAGTCTTAAAAGAGAAGACATATGTAGCTAACAGATCAGGTCATCCTGGTTCTCAAACATATAAAACGTAGAAATGAGATGTTTTAAGAATCTAATGATAGCTAATGTGATAGACCACAAAAGCACTAGGAATAAATTGATCCTAGTGTAGAGGATATGAACTAGCCATTTTTCATAATATGGAAACCAATGTTCCATTTAATCTTTCCACAACACCATTTGTATAAGGGTTGTATGTAGCTGAGAAGAGTTTTTGGGCTCCCAAGGAGGTAGCCAAGACCTTAACCAATCTGTAGATGAATTTTTCCCATTGTCACATAGTAGGACCTGGGGGCAACATGTCAAGTGAGAATATATTCATGTAGAAAGGTTTCGTTGGGTTTTAAAATTTGAGCGGGGAGAGCAACAGCTTCAACCCATTTATTTAAGCATAATTTCCTACCAGCATGCATCTATTCTCACTGGTAGTTTAGGGTAGGGAGCCAACCACATTTAAGCTTATCATGTGGAATGGTTGTTAAGGCGTAGTAGATTGTTATTTATATTTAGTCCTGGAAATTAATTGCTTTTTGCAGGTTAGTCTGCCATCCAGGACTTTGACAAGGGTTTCCATTATTCCCTCCCAGTAGTACCAATATATAAACCACTAATTGGATTTCCGCACCTCACTATGCCCAAGTTAGAATGAGCCTCCATGATCACAGTACTCACTATGAAGGTAAAAGATAGGGCAACAAATTTCCCTACCTTTTTATATAACTTTCTACTCTCCACATTGTTGTGGGAGTGTTGAACTAACATTTTCTTAACAGGCTCATTCTCGTCATCCCAGGCCTCAAGGGCCATGAGGAGATCATAAAAACTTTCTGCTTCACTGCTATATAAATGAAGGACAGGAAGCCGATTCACCCTATCATCATTCATATGGCGAATTCCAGCTTGTTGTTCGACTTTCATGCCATATTGTTGGAGTTTTAAGGCCAATGAGCCAACCGTCCGCGTGATCTTTCATATTTTGTAACCACTTTAGGGTTGCGTGGTTAGTAACCAGGGTGAAGGAGATTCCAAATAAAAAGTCAGTAATATTTTTTAGCAAATAAAACAACAAGGTACTCCTTCTCTGTAATGCTATAATAGCATTTAGCTTCCAATAGCATCTTGCTGAAATAAGACATGGATTAACCTATGCCATTGTCATCCATTTGGGCCAGGATGTCTCACACAGCATAGTCAGAAGCATTGGTAAACAAGATGAAAGGTTACTATAACTTAGGGTGACATAGGATTAAACGTACTTGTAGCATCTACTTTAGTGTCTTAAAGGCGGCCTTCCATTCAGCACCCATTAAAAATGGTGTTTGGGCCAATATTTGAATGAGGGCCCCCTCAGCTGAGCAAAGTTTTGGATTAATTGATGTTAATACCCCATCATACCCAAAAACACCTGGATATTACGCAGGGTTTGTGGCGCCTGCATTTTTGATATAGCTTTAACATTATCTTAAAAAGTTTTTATCCCTTCTTGTAAGATGACGTGCCCTAGGAAGTCCAATATACAAAATAAAACATGCATTTGATGGCTTTAACTTAATTCTAGATGCACGCAGAGATTTAAACTTTCTTTAGATGCTTAAGATACTCGTTGAAAAGTTTTTGTAGAAGACTGTGATGTCTTCAAGATAGAAAATTACACAACTTAACTCGGGGTCCTACAAAACTTGATCCATGGCTCACTGGAAAGTTGCAGGCGCATTTCACAACCCTTGTGGTAGTCGAGTGGGTTGAAAGGGCCTTCACTGAAAATAAAAGCATACTTCTTTTTATCTTGTGAAGAAAGGTCAATTAGCCAGCTTTCGCTAGCCAAGTCCATAGCGTAAAAGATCTAGATCCATAGAGCTTCTCTAAAGAGTCATCAATGCATGGTATATGGTAACTATCCTTTTTCGTGAGGTTATATAGTTTTTGGCAGTCCATAACTACCCAATGACCCCATTTTTCTTTTTTATCAGGAAGAGAAATGAAAACCATGTGAATTTGTGAAGCTAATAATACCCAGCTCCTAGTAGCTGCTTGAGCTCCAACCTCATCTGTTGCTCTTTGACTTTTGATTTATGATAGGGCTTGGATCAGATGGGATGGGGTATCACCAACAATAATGTTATGACTTCAACTCTCAAAATAGCATAGTTGTTATCAGACTTAGCGAATGTCATTGTAGTTTTCTAGCAAGAACCGAACTTTTTCCAGCTCAGAGGTGGTTCTTTCATCAATATAAAAACTTCAGGCACAGTACATAATTTTTCAGCAGGTAGGCCCATATCTAACCTAGACCTTATGCAGTGGACTTGTTTAATATCCTCAACTGGGATCAGCAGGCCTTTTCCAATCTCCTGATGTTTCTTTACAATCATGTCCTTGATGGTAAGGTTCCCCAGCAGGATATTGATATATTGCTGGTAATTTGGGTCAAGTATGCTTGGCAACACTCAAGGATTTAGGGACTTATTCCATTAATGCTTGTTAGGTGTAGTAAGCAGTTGTTGGGAATATTCAGGGTAGTCTTATTGTCAGTCACTCGTTGTTCACAAGCTTATACTGATACCTCATCTGGTGCATAAAAACTAATGCCCTCTAGAGCGTTCAATGTTTTAGGCAGCTTCTTTATATTTCACCCCTCTGTTGTATAGTGTAAGGTCAAAGTGGAGGAAGGGTACTCGACTAAACAATAGAATTCTTTTTTGCTAGGTTCTTTATTGGCAAAACTAGGGGAGTCTTATAGTTAAGCAGTATAGATAGCCCAGTTTTATGTTGACGATTCCATCATGATTAAGCTTAAATTGAGCTCCAATGATCATATTGCATGTGTTATTAGACAAGGCCAAAGCCAGGGCTGCCAAGTTAATTTTCCCAAATCTTGGACAGGGAGGAGTACACTTAATAGCACAGTTGCTATTTGACTAACCGTTCAAACTTTGTGTGTACTCCAATTGAGGGAACATCTTATTTTTTTAATATGTTTTGAGAAGACAACGTTCACGGGGGATCCAGTGTTTATAATAGCATGACCCGTTTATTGTTAATTATGACTTTTGCCATGGTTAAAGTTTAACCAATGTTAGGGGAGAGAGCTAGGACCACCTTAAGGCGTAAAGTGAAAGCTAGTCTTTAAGAAGTCTCAGGTTATCTGTCTTAAATAAATTGTAGGGTATGAATATGCTGAATAGATCAGATCAGCGAGACATTTTCTGGTTAAAATCACTGACAGTAAAGATAACCTCAGAACACCTCAGCACTTGACGGAGGTAGGTTCCGCTGGGTATCATGGCAATATTTACTCTTTTAGGGTTTAACCAGATCTGGTATCCCCACTTCACTTGGGGCTCTTAGAACATAATATCCAACATTTTCACAACTCCTTTCAGATTCATCAGAGGGTTTATCTATGTACTTCAAGGGGTTCAAAGGAAAGAGATTAGAGTCAGGGCTTCCCTTGTTGCAGAAGATGTCCGTTGGAAACACAACTACCCTTTTAGCTTTTTTAGAAGGTGTTGTAACTGCAATGCTTTAGTTTTCGCTCTTGAGTAGCAGTTTTGGCTGGCCCAGGGGAGCTGCTGAGAGCTATATACAGGGAGTCTTAGAGATATGTGACGATTGAACTGCTGCGAGAGGCCTCTCAGAGGAGGAAGTAAAGCGAGGCAAAGTTGTAAGTGACGGCACAAAGCAAACCTTGAGTGCAGATGAAGGGGATCACTGACCAGTTCCCACTAGTATACTATGTCTAACCTCACATTGTGGAGGAACATCTGGTTGAAGTTTCACTGAGGGGGCAGGCTCCCCGAGGGAGATGGCCATAGAGTAGGCTAAAGGGGTCAGGGTGGACTCTTACCTCTGGGCTCCTGGCGCAAGTTAAGTAAATAGAAGTCGACCATCACTAGCAGAACCTCTTTAATATCATGTAAGTTCTGGACGGAGCGCTTTAATGAAGAGATGTACATGTTGCCAAAGAGGGGTGAAAAGCCAATCTAATTAATATGGAAGAAACGGCTTCATTAAGAGGTAACATCTTTTCAATTAATAGTGGATGGGCTTCATTATAGAACAGATCAGCAAAAGAGGAAATTGATTCCCAATTGCATACTAAGGCAAATAAAGATCTGTTTACACCTACGTAAACCTTGCGTTGAACCAAATTCGCCAATAAGTGCTTTCCTAACCTCCTTCCAGGTATTTAGGGGGGCCATAATTGGAATATTACCTTTTGGGCCATGAGACTTAATCAAGGGGTTATGTATTTGATTTTCTGATAGTTGTTTGTATCTTACAAAACATATTCATAGACAAAGAGGAATGAGCCAATGCTACTCTCGTCTCAGGTAAACTTGTCTCTGATGGGGTGTTTTGGAACAGCAGGAGCAACCTCATGAGGGGTTTACAAGGGTGCTGTTTAAGCATTTTAAGACGAGACTAAGCACTATCCAGATGCTGTTACAAGGCAGCTATCCATGGTTCAGTCTCAGTGGGGATGTCGAGAGGGTTGCTCACTTTAACGTCCTCCATTATCGTTTAAGATTGTGGTGTGCTGAGGCTACTGTAGTGAGAACAACTTGTTGGAATCCTGGCGATAAAAGTACACGCTGTTAGTTTTTTTCTTTTGAGGTGGGTCAACCTTGGGACAAATATATCACACTAAGAATTTTCTAGCCAGTACAGGTTTTGAACTTATATTAAACAAAAACTGCACTAGGATGGAAGCAGGAATTACCCTGCCAGGCTAACCATCCTTTGCACGCTGTTAATTTTAACAAAGGATTTCAACAATCTTGTGGTGGTAGAAGAAGTACAGCTTTTAAATTCATCTAAGTATTTTTAATGAAAAAATAAGTACAAGTTAATCTTTAAATAAATTAAAGCTTATTAATCACTGTTGGGATTTTTGCTCATATTTCCAGCCTGCTAGATTATCAGGAATTGTTAGGGGATAATTTATAAGGCGAGGTATATTGGAAATCAGCTGACCCTAAATTCAGAGTAACTATGTTTAGGGGATTTTGGGATATTCACCTGGTCATATCTGTCAGGGATTGATCTGGACGAATGCTTAAGATCTCATAGGGCGGAGTTGCCAACAAATTAGGGGCATCTGATAGTGATTAACTATCAGGTGTACCAATTGGGATCAGTCAGGTTTCATCACTGACTGATTGGGAATGAGTAGTAAATTGTGAGGCAAGTCATGCCTCCTGCAACTAGTGAATCAATCATTTGGTTCATGACCTGCCTTTATGGGTAATAAGTCCCATTACCTAAGCAGGTCGTTAGCCAAATATGGTTGGTTCACTTGGATCGAGAGGAAAATGTTAGGGACACGTTTTCTGACTCTTTCTGCTTAGATCTTGAGGATGTCTGATGACGGAATCCTAGCCAGGATGGTTAAGACCATTGCTGCTGAGATGAGGATGGGTGATTCAATGGCAATGGCTGCCATTTCATCGAAGAGGTGTCAACTGAGGGTTAGACAACTGAATCCCCACTATAAATTCCCTAGAATTCACTTATAATAAAAAAAACCCATAGTCTAGAACAGAGTTATATAGTTCAATAGTTTTCATCCGGTATATAGTTGTAAGTAGTAAACTTTATCTGCTTTTAATTGTTTTATTCTTTCAAGGATATCATTGGTATGTGTGATAACTGGGAGACTCTTTAAGGAAAAGAGTAAAGATCTGATCGGGGATCTAGAGAAGAAGGAGAAACAATAGGGGATTGCTGCTGACTGTGTGTTGCGCTGAAGAGACAGTCCCCAGAGAATCTCAGAGAAGACCAGGTTGGACAGTACGAGGGAATGAATCCCTATATTAAGACATCTCAAGTATTTCAAGTGGGAATACTGGCCGAGCGTTAGGCTGAGATCTAAGAATTCCACACAACTACAGCTAATAGTCAGTATACTGTTATCAAATGATAATATCAAATACTATACTACGTGGATGAATTGCACAAGAACCAAACCTGTGAAGTAATAAGTTTATTGACTGATAATAACAAAAACAATAAATCTTTACAAGTCGGTGCTCACTTCAGGGGTTAGTTTGGATAGAAGAACTTGGAAGGATGTCATACAAAAATGAGTTACAATCACTATGTATGGTTTTAGCCACCTTAAATAAAAACGCCTCAAACTCAGTGGATCATCAGGAATTCGCAGCCTTTTGAAGTATAAGTCACCAAGATGGAGAAAGGGTTCAATAATATTGCAAGTTTTGGATACAAGTTACTTGAAAAAGTAACTTTGTTAAAGAATAAAGAAGTGGATTTAATTTGGGAGGTCTTGTATCTGAAAATGGAGTGAGAAGCGGATTGCGTTCATTTGAGAAATTTCAGCACAGATATCGAGCAACTGATCAAGCTGGTAAAGGATCTAAAAACTCACAAATGCAGTTGTGAGCCATATGTGGCAAGTGATGCTGAAGAAATAAGTCCTCGCATGATAATTGGGAAGTGAATATCCAAGAAACATGCCGCCTGATGTTGCTGCCATTTCAGAAATGATGCCCAAAGTCACTCCCCAAGTAAGCCAAGTGGACAAACCTAGAGAATTGTCTAGATAACTCAGTGGAAATTTAAGGCAACACCAAAATTGCCAACGTTCTATCAGGATAATGCCCCAGCGTTTTTCCGACTGTTTGATATGACTATGTATGGCTACAGAGATTGTCAAAGGTGTTGACAGTCATGAATTGCCTAGACACCAATTTTCAGAACTTAGTGTTACCCCACATGGAGGAAGACATCTGGTTGTATTTGGAAGCCAAAGACATCATGAAGGAAATCAGGAGTCCAACGCGCAAGTTGAAGTGCAAACAGGAGTTTATGGGAATCCAGTTATATAATGACAAGTCTTTAGCAAGATTTGTGGATCATTTCTACCAGGAGTCGCAAGTCCTGGTTGGAGCGAAGGTACTGGAAGACTTTAATGCCAGAATCTCCTTACAAGCGGTCCTTCATCCCTATTGCAATTTGCGCCGCATGATGTCTTCTGTGTTTGTAATGGAAATAACTACCTCTCAAATGGTAGTTAACTTAAAAATTTTGGGAGCAACATTTGATCCCCAAATAGAAGTTTCAAATCTAATCTGGTATGCAATTTGAATCCCATGAAGGGGAACGAAGGTGCTAAAGAGACAAACAACCAAACTGTTTTGGGGAATAAGCCTGAAGAATTCAGAAGGAAGAATAAGAAGGAAAAGTCTGCTACCAATGCGGTGGGAAAGGACATTTCAACGTGCACTGTAAGAAGTCAAAGGAACAAACTAACATGTCTAATTGAAAGGGTTGGCTGCCACCAAGTAATCAGGAAAAGGGACCACGGCCTAGACTAGGAATAGTCTAGAGCTGCAGAGAAGCCTGTTACTCCTGACATCATGTCCAATAAAATTGATATCAGTGATCTGTTTATGGACAAAGATATACAGAATCAACTGTATCAAGAGGTCAATTTGGCGTAAGTGTAGTGAACAGATCTGGGGCGAAGGGAATTGACCCCAAGATAATCAACGAAGTTGACTGGCCATACGCCTGACAACTGGCGGACCATATTCAAACTGTCGAGGATCCCAAAAAATTGTCTGAAGTCTGATTAGATGAGGCTAATTTGTCAATACCCCTTAGCACAATAAAGGAATCGTTTCATGATTTATTGGTGCAAATTATTCACACCCTCAATTAGGCTAATAATATCGCTATACACTCTGTAAACATTATATTTCAATACTCCAAGTGTACATATATAGACATGCAAGTAATTAAGTATGGGTGAGGGTGATTGTCAACAGTAGAGCGCCCATTAACATTGTCTTGACCAAGCTTATAAAGAGGATGAAGATCTCGCCTGATTTGGAACATAAGAAGGAGTATGGGACAGCTGGGCCAAATACCGCCATCTCATGTAGAGCGTATAGCGCTTTGCCAATATGATTTGGGTCCTTGGTGCTATCTGCACCAGCAATAGATTTGGGCAAACAAAAATCATGACATTCTGTTTGGGACGGAATTTCTACACAAGTACGGAGTTAAATGTAACTTTGAGGATGATACATTGACAATATTGGGTCAGACGTTATCATTGGTATATCAGAAGGATGGTGAAGCTCTGCTTAATTGGAGAAACAACTTCATCAATCTAATATACAATGATGGCATTGTCTCAATTTGATACCAATTAGTTGGTCAGAAGCGACGAGAAATTCTGATGGAAATCCTAGAGAACCGGGGAATTTCACTAAGGATCAAGAATGAGAAGACCATACTGCCAGGATCACAGATGATAGTTGACATGGGGTTGACGTTGGAGATACCTGATCTGTTGTATGTGGAGGTCAGAAGCCCCTGGAAGAAGTCCAGAGTAGAGCTTTGGGTGTCTCCTGGGATAATAATGCCATGCCATGGAGAAATTCGAGTTATCCTGGAAAATCTAAGTGAAAAACTGATGAAGATCAGGAAGAATCAGATCATCGCATTTGTTCATCTAATCCCAATGGCCAAATTGAGGAGATTCCACGATTTTGGGACTCTCAATGAGATGGGATTACTGGCTGGGGTAACTGAGAGTATCAACCTATTGGTTGATCGAGAGCAACTCGCTGATCAGTTGGAAGGCCAGCAAGAGGAGTTGCTTGAATTTTTTGAAAAATATCTGGAAGTATTTACTCAGGATGACCATGATTTAGGATGCATGAGAGATGTGATCCACAAGGTTGACACCGGGGAAAATTTGCTAATCAGGATGAGACCAATATGATGGTCAAAAGAGGCTGAAGTGGTAGTGGAAGATGAAATCAGCAAACTAGTGAAACATTGGCTTCTAGTTCCTTTTTGAGTCCCTGGGCGAGTCCAATTCTAATCATGAAGAAAAAGGATGGCTCCAACCGGGTGGTAATTGACTACCAAAAGCTGAATAAAATTATGAAGAAGGATTCATATCCCCTACCAAAAATCGATGATGTACTAGATCAATTGGGAGAAGCAAAGTATTTCTCCATGATGGATCTGATCTCAAAATATTAGCAAATTGAATTTGCCAAAAGAAGAACAAGAAAAATGCGAATTATTACTGCGAAGGGGCTATACCAACTGACGAGGATGCCCCAGGCTCAATGCAATGCGCCTGCAACGTTCTGAAGGGCCATGGACGCTATACTAAGCGACTTTATGTTGTCGTGCATTCTGGTATACTTGTAAGATATCAACGTGTTAAGTAGGACGTTTACTGATAATTTACACCACTTGGAAGAAGTATTCAAGTGACAGTCCATGGCTAAACTGAAGATTAAGCTGAGGAAGTGTCACTTTTTCAAAAAAAAGAGTAGGAATATCTGGGATTCGTGATCAACTCTTGTAATTTCAGCTGCAAGCCCAGAAGATAGAAGCCATAGTATGGATGGCTGTGCCAAAGAGTGTCTGAGACATCCAAGTGCTCATTGGGATGTTCAGATACTACAGAAGATTTATTTGGGACTTTTCCCAAACAGCCAAGCTCTTATTCCATCTGTTGAAGTATCTGAAAAAGGGGAGTTATATGGAATGAAGAAGCGCAAAATGCTTCAATGAGCTATGCCAGTACCTAATAGATTCTCTGATTTTGAAATATCCAAATTTTGATCAAGATTTTATTATAAAACTAATGCTTTGTTAATGGCAATCGAATCATACTAAGACAAATAGGTGAACTTGGGGACAAACATCTGGTGGCATATGTGAGCCGGACACTCTCAGCTGCTGAAGGGAACTACTCCATAACAGAGCGTGAATGCCTTGCAGTCATTTACGCATGTAAGAAGTTTTGGGTGTTATCCACAAAATGAACCCTATAGTGGTGATGGATCAATCTTCGTTGCGTTGGCTCCATAATTTGAGAAAACCAGATGGACGACTGGCCTGATGGGCACTTAAGCTACAGGCTTACTATTATGAGATTGTCCACTGAGCGAAGGCTTCTCAGCAGAATGTGGATGGCTTACACGGTTACCAATGGTCCAGATGGTATACCCTCAGGCGGATGAGCTATTCCTGATAATGGTTGATGGAGAAATCGGGAATGAGCCCTGAGAAATCTAAGGTGCAATTTGGAAAGTGATGGAAAACACTGAGACCATGGATAAACAAGTGTTTAAGACGATTAATGGTAAGCAGTTATTACTCCCAAAGCCATCAGAAAGAGCAGCTACTGTTCAAGCTGCTCATAAGGTTGTCAGGCATGGAGGCCTGAGAAAAACAGCTGATCATATTCGCCAGTACTACTGGGAGTCATTCAACTACAATGTCACCAACTATCTAGCTTGTTGTGTGGAGTGCCAGCTGCACAAACCACATAAGAATACAACTGGATACTGACTGGTCCTCCCTGGATTTCCTGTCATACAGTGTTATTGACATGATGGGACCGCTGATGATGAGCACAGGGGGAGACAAGTACATAATAGTTGCTATTGACCATTTGATGAGATGGTTCAAGATGAAGGCCTTAGCGAAAGCAGACGCTACCAGCACTGCGAAGTTCATCCTGGATCAAGTAGTATATTGAAATGGATGCCCGCAGGTCCTGCTTAGTGATAATGGGACAGACTTCGTGTCTCATGTGATCCCATGACTTAATGAGATAATGGGGATCAGAGAAGTTGTTTCAGTACCCTAACAGCTGGAAAAGAATGGACTTGTAGAACAAGTGGATGGAACGCTGGCTGCGATGCTGAGAAAGCTTGTCGCAGGAAGAACTTCTGCGTGGTGAAAATACCTGAGTTTGATGACATTCTCCTACAATATCAGTCATCATATGGCGACGGGAAAAACTCCATTTGAGTTTTTATATGGGTGGAAGGCCACGTTGCCTCTGATTTTATATTTAGTGGAGGAACTAACATTGGGGATGAGTGCCAAACAGTACTTGAACCAACTGACAAATATATTGATAAAAATGCGATTTTGGGCATTCAATACTATGTTGAAGAAAAGGATACAAGCGAAATTGACAGACAATAAGAACAGACCGCTTTAGCAGAGATATTATATAGGTGAAAGAGTTGCCTATTGCAATATGCATGGTTTCAGAAGAAGAAACATACTAAGTGCATTGTGGTCAGGTCCATTTGAGATTATCACCAAGACGGCAACTGACACCTATTCCATCAAGAATCTCTTGGATAAGAATTCTAAATCAGTCCATGCTAAGTATTTGAAGCAATGGATTGATGAAAAAACAAAAGAGTTCCCAAAGGACCAATGAACCATTAAGTTGGTCAAGTCATGATGATTAGGTCAAGTCCAAAAAATGACCTCTGAACCAATATAAATGGTTTAGTCCGAAAAAAGGACCTCTGAACCATAGAAAATGGTAGGTTTAAGTACTTAGGACCCAGTTTGGAGGAAAAATAAGAAAAGATGGACTGCTGAACTGAAACAAGGTCAAGCCCCATGGAAAAAAGAAAAATAAAAATAAAAGATTGGTAAAAGATATTGGAAAAAAAGATTATAAACTGCTTAGAAAAAAAACCAATATATTTTA
>JAKSZP010015484.1:0-13927 GCA_022478985.1 Massospora cicadina | reverse complement strand
TCGGGTAACTGCTTTAGCAACAGGCCAACAGCTGAAGTATCCAGTGGCTACTAAAATATACTTTGATCCATCAAAAACCCTTAAAGGTCTATAAAGTCGAGGCCCCAAATCTCAAATAATCCAGGTGTTGCTATAGGTCTCAGGGGTTTCTGAGCACCTGGTGACTTGGCAAAGACTTGGCAGGCATGGCATGTGGATAAGTAGTTGCTAACTTCAGTGTAGGCGTTTGGCCACCAGTATGCAGAGAAGAGTCTCAACCAGGTGGCTTGTACTCCAAAGTGTCCAGCATCATCATGAGCCTCCTTCATCCGCTGCACATGTTGGTTTCTTGGGACCATCTGGGTCACTGACCTCTTGGTACGTACATATAGGTTCCCTTCAAATTTTAGAAATTTTGAACAACGTTTTTTAAGTGATAGTATATCCTGGACATCACTTGGTACTTCGAAATCCTCTAGGAACATCTATATTTGCAGGAGCTCATTCCCAAGATGCATCTCCCCCATATGGAAGATTGCTGGTCCCGCTGGATTATTGTGTATTTGTGTTAGCCTATCTGCTACTGCATTTAGCCGTCCAGGGAGGTGCACAAACTTTAAACCAAACTCCATTTGCTCATATCTCCAGCATACCTGGCGACCATTTGGAATGGGGTTATTTAGCAGAAAACTTACTGCTGAGTTATCATTGAACACTATGACCCGCCAGTCCAACAGATAATATCTGAATCTATGAAGAGCGAGCACCACAACTAGAAACTCTTTCTCATATGCTGAGTAGTTGTACTCCGCTGGGGCAAATTTCTTGGAGATGAATTCAATTGGTAGATACTTGTTTCCTCGAAGCTGTGTAAGCGCAGCACCAATGGCTGGATCTCTGGCATCTGTGAACACCTGAACTCCTTCATTAAAGTTGGGGAAGATCAAAATGGGAGCTTGAACTAAGGCATTTCTCAGGCTGACAAAACTCTGGTGGGTCGCATCACTGAAGTCCCAAGGGGTTCCCTTCTTCTGGAGTCAGTGCAATGGAGCAGCTACCTTTCTAAAGTATAAAATAAAGGCCTGATAGTAGTTGAAAGTTCCCAAAAAAGCTAAGGAGTTCAGCTGCATTATCTAAGATGGGCCATGTAGAAATGGCTTCCACCTTAGAGGGGTCAGTGCGTTTTCCTTCTGGCGAGATAATGTGCCCTAGCAGCTTCAGCTCTCTAATGCAGAGTATCAGCTTTGACTCATTGATGCCAAGATTTGCTTCCTTAATCTGACGAAGTACTGCTCCTAAGTCCTGCAGGTGCTGATTGAAATTAGTTGAATAGATGGTGATATCATCAAGGTAAACAGTGACACACCAACTTGTTAATCCGCGGAACAATTCGTCCATAACCTTTTGGAAGGTTCTAGGAGCTCCAGTAAGACCAAAAGACATTCAAGTGTATTTGAACTGTCCAAGTTTGGTGACTGTTCATTCTCGGCGTAAAGGCTTGATTCCATCAAGTTGGTTTGCACAGGGTAAAAGCTACTGAGCAACCAAATTGGACGATATGAAGATCGCCAACTTTAATAAAACTTGATAAACTATATATGGAGCTATCGCCCCTTATTTTAACCTTTATTATCTTTATACTGATTGCAGACTTATCTGCAACAACCTAATCACAGGAAAAGACCTCCTGTTCAATCCTCCATATGACTATTTATATTAGTTCCCCAAGCTGGATGCATCCTCAGTTTGGTAGTCTTCAATACGTCTTCCCTTTTCAAGAAGCTCTCATTTATATCGAATCTTGTCATAATTCCCCTCAATTTGCCAAATGGTCGACATTTAGACAAATATTATCCATATACCTTTTTCATCAATCTCAAGACTTATCTTGATTCCCCCTCCAATCCGCGTTATGGGTAATGTATCAAAGCCATATCAACTTCCTGACATTACCCTCCCCCTTTGACTGGATGATAGGCTCTTACTGTTTATATGCTCAAAGGAACTTCACGTGAACTTGGTTGATAATCTAACCCCCTGCAGCTTCCTTAATAGTATAGACATCCATGCCAGTCTTTTTGATTATCTCAAACAGCCTGCTCAGATGTTGGAGAGCTTGTTTTTCCGCCCAAATCCGTGCTGGTCATGGAATAAGACATGGTCTCCTACAGCGAACGATGGAAGTCTGCTCCAACTCTTCTGATTGGCTGCCTGATCGCGAATTTTCTTGGCCAAACTGGTAGAGTAGGCTTCCATTTTCAGCTTTATCAATGTATCTGTAAGAGTCTTCAAATATCGCTGAGGGTCCACACCACCAGTGTCCTCTACATACGAGTTAAGCAAGGCGGGCAGAGCCAGATGTTGACCATATAGCAGTTGGAAAGGGCTCTTACCAGTGGACAAATGATAGCTGATATTATATGCGAACACAGCTGTAGGTGGAAGGGCACTTCATTCCGAGGGTTGATCCTTTACCAACTTATAGAGTATGTTCGCTAGGGTACCGTTGACCCACTCCACCATTCCATTTGATTCCAGATGATAGGGGGTGGTCAAAACCTCACAGATCGCCATCAACTTGTTCAAATTTGGCAGGATGTGTGAAATGGAATTGGTTCCGTTGTCCATTAAAATGAACTGCAGGCAGCCATGTTGTTGTATAGCACACTCCATGATAAACTTGGCGGTGGTGACCGCACCCAAGTCATTAATGGCCCTGGCCTCCACCCATTGAGTCAAATGATTAATGGCGACGATTATATACTTGGATTGATTGGCGCTAGTTGGCAGAGGTCCCACTACATCAATGGAAATGGTGTGCCAGGCGAACCAGGGTTTAACCAGCTGGTATGTGGTCTTCTTGTGGAATGGCTTTTCCACTTGACACTAATGGCAACAACTAACTGTTTCCAGTACGTCATAATGCATGTTCTCCCAGTAGTAATGGGGTCGCAAAAACTCCAGCGTTTTCCACAATCCTCCATGTCCTACAGCCCGATGAGCATCCATAATTATCAAGAATTTAGCTGAAGGCTTTGGAAAATTTAGCGTCAAGTCTCTGATCTTCTTATATTGTTCCCCCTCACGTAAAAAAGTATCCTCCCTGAGCTCTATAATACTCTGATCACCTGTGGCGGCTCATCATGTTATTCGTTCGCCACCATCTTATCATACATTATGTCAGCTAAATCCGCCATGATAGTGACCATTGGTATCTGGGAAAGACAATCTGAATTTTGATGTTTTGCTCATGGACAGTGTATAATATCAAAATTATACGCCTGGAGCTTCAGTGACCCACGTGTGAGCTGTTCTTCCAGTTCACACAGGTTCTGCAGCCAGAGCAAGGAAGCATGATCCGTCACTACTTGGAATCTTACCCTATGTAGATATACCCAAAACTGTTTGTAAGCGTAGATCACTTCTAGACACTCCCTCTTGGTCATGGCGTAGTTTCATTTATGACAGTTCAAGCTTCAACTACAAAATGCGACAGGATGCTTCACGCCATCTTCGTCCTTCTAGGATAATACTGCCCCTATAGTGGAGAGGGATGCATCCAAATGTACTATGAACTGTTTGTCAAAGTTGGGATATTGCAAAATGGGTGCACTTGCTAACGCGGTTTGCAACACATTGAAATTATTCTGGCATCATTACATCCAATTAAAAGAAGCATTTTTCTATAACAACTCGAAAAGTGGGGCCCCAATGCAACTAAAATTGGGAATGAACCGTCGGTAGTACCTGTCCATCCCCAGAAACACTTTAATATCCCGCTTAATACCTGGGTGAGTCATCTTGCTTATTGCTTCCACCTTAGTTGGCTGTGGTTTAAGCCCTTTTGAATCCACAACAAACCTGAGGTGCTCTAATTGTTCTTTAAAGAAGTAGCACTTCTGAGGCTTAATTTTGATATTAGCAGAAGTGAGATGATGGAGCACTTGTTCCAAGTGGGCAAGGTGATCTGTAAATGTCCGCAAGAACACATTTATATCACTGAGGTAAACTAAGATGCAGGACAGCTTCAAATCACCTAAAATTGTATCCATGTCATGCTGGAACATAGCTGGAGCGTTACACAACCCTTGTGGCATGTGAGTCAGCTGGAATAACCCTCTCAAAGTGATGGTAACACATTTCTCCCATTCTGCTGATAAAAATTGGTCTGCCAGTACCCTAAGATCAGATCCATGATGTAAAAATAATTCGCCCCACCCAATTGGTCTAATGCATTGTTGGACATTCACCTTCTCGACTTAGGAGAAAAAATGTTAGAGGTATGAGTGCTCCTGAATCTGCTACCATGATTGGCCCATCTCCTGCCCAATCTTTGTATAATATTGTGGTTATCAACGATAGAAGTACCAATGGCAAAAAGACCTTGGCAGATTCTCGGTAGAATCCTAACTATCAGAAAAATATGGATTATAACCAAAATTGGTGTAATGAGGTAAGAACTGATAATAGGAATTCTCTGACTTCTTGGCTGAATTTGAGGTGTTTGTTACCACATGAATCTGACCACTTCTGAGGTGAGAAGATTTTACTCGACAATGATAGGGTAAAAATTAACAAATCATTACCACATGAATTTGACCACCTCCAAGGTTCAAAGATTTTACTTAATGATGATAGGGTGCAAATTAACCAATTGTTACCACACAAGTCTGACCACCGCCAAGGTGAGAAGATTTTACTCGCTGGTGATTTGATACATTTCATCAGATCATTACCACATGGGTTGGTTTTGCCTCAAAAATTTTATCTTTGATCTGATAGGCCAAAACCTATATTCCCTAATTTTGATGACTCAGCTTTATATATTTTAGCCTCAAAAACCCATGGTCTCAAAATTTGAACTAGTTTAAATAGGAAATATTAGTATCGAGGAAAGGACCTTTCTTGGTTTTGCCCCACAAAAACAAAAAAACATAAAAACTTTAACAAAGCGTTATTTATTACTTTTATTTAAAAAGTAAATTACTCACTTAAACAAATAATTTGTGGCATCTGAAGGTGGATCCCACAAACTGGTGCTCACTACAGGGGTCACCCTGAATAATTTGATAAGTAATAAAACAATGGAGGCTGTAAATGTGAGCAGCTCTTCTGAATCGTGATTAGTTGCTCTTGAGAAGCAACTAGACAGCTCTTTCTCCCGTCTCAAAAAGCTAGAGCAGCAGCCATTCAAATTATCTATAAAGGACAGATACACCCCGGGTGAAGGGAGCATGGCTTCCTTTTTATACGTTTATGAAGCTGCGATGGATGGCGCCACTGATGAACAAAAAGTTCAGTACATTCTTCCCCGTTTAAGCCGCAAAGCCCAAGAGTTGATCGTTCCTCACCTGGATCCTCAGCACACCTGGCCAGATGTTAAGAAGGCCCTCTTGGATGAATTCAGATCCAAGCAGAGCTTATACAGGGAGAAACAGGCTTTCATGCGCCTTACCATGTATGGGGGTGAAACCCTCATTAGTTTCGCTGAGCGTTTTTATCTCACTGCTCAAATGCTGGCTACGTCTAACCTGCTTACCCTGGATAATGCTATCGCCGTCATATTAACAGGGTTAGCTTCACAACCCTCTCTCGCCAGGCATATCATATCAGTGAAATTCCACTTTACAACCCTCCATGATATAAAAGAGGCTTTGTTGATGTTGCCCTTGTTCCTTTAGGTGAGCTGCGGCCTATTGAACCGTTGGAAGTAAGGCCACCTATGCCTATCCTCTCTGCAAAACTTGCTTCTTTGGCGCAACGTAAAATGGACATCTCTCATTTATGTAAAGCAGAGATCCCTACTGTGAGTTCTCTTTCAGCTCAGCCAACAAGTGCGCGCCCTAAGGGTATATCCTCCAGAACTACTGTGGTTGTGAAAATGCCAGTTAAAGCGAAGCTAAATTCCCAACCCCTTGTGGCTGTCTCCCCTACTTCAATTGTAGCCTTGCCCATGGTTAAGGATACCGCTGAGGCCAACTCTGAGGGGGTTATGATGACGTTGGGTACTACTTATTAGGAGCTCCCACGGAAGTGGAGGTCCCTGATCGCCAAAACGCTGAAGTAGTAGATGATATTACCATACCTGAGGATACCAACCTCCACCAAGTTATAGGTTGTATGGCAATTATTGACACAGCCAGTGACGCTTATCAGCTCCTATCAAGCTTAATTCGCCATTTACAGTGAGGGCTACCATGCAGTCTATTCTGGAGACTCACCCTGAGACCGCACACAAATTAACCTCCACTTTTCATCTCAAGGAGGTCTTAGTACTATCGGCCAACTTTGGAAGCACACTTACCAAGGTTGAAGTAGTTGGTCACAAAGTCTGGGTGATGGCTATCTTGGATACAAATTCTCCAGTGAATGTAATTTCATCTCGGCTGATGAAAAAGATTAAATTGATGCCTGACTTGGATTATATCAAGGAATTTGGGACTGCAGGCCCAAACAACACCCGCGCTCTTGGCGCTTACTCCTCTCTTCCCATAAGCATTGGGAAGCTTATCCTATTGGCCCCCACTGTGGCCTTAGATAGTAACTCCTATGATATGCTCATAGGTACTCAGTTTATGATCAAATATGAGGCATCATCAACATGAAGCAAGGGTTCCTATCTTTAATGAACTACGAAGTTCCATTAACCTTATCCAACAAAGAACCCATCAAGAATGACTACACCTGCCTGGTTGAATACTCCTTTTCCGCTTTGTCTTTACATTATGTCACTTCTGGGCGCAACACTAAGAAATTTCCTGATTCAGTGGATGCTATCAAAGGTATTCCATTTTATGCGGCAGATGAGGTGGTGATTAAGCCGGGTAAACAACGAGTGGTTGACACGAAAATCACGCTCCAAATCCCATGCCACTGCTTATTACACCTCTTAAGCATTGATGGAGTTAGCCCTTTTGAGCCTCGGGTATTGCCTGGCGTTTTAGACCCATCCTATCAGAGGCCTATTACTCTACTGTTGGGAAACCTCACCAAAAAGGACATAATTGTAAGAAAGCACCAGGAGGTTGGCTGAGGGTTTTTACTCTCTGTGGAGGAAGTTGAACAAATCCACTCCATTGGATTGATGGCTGATTTAGGCCTGCCCGCAGATAACCTGGTATTTACCTTACCAATTGTCCATATCTCGGATGAGCTGACTTCAGATGAATTAGAAAAAGTGCATACTCTCCTAGATGAGTATAATGATATTTTCTCAAAGTCAGACAGTGATTATGGCCACATGAAGGGCTGGTGCCACTCCATCAATGTGGGTGATGCCCATCCCATTAGGTCAAAACCTTACTGCAAGTCAAAGGTGGAGGAACAACAAATGAGGACAGAACTCACACAGTTGTTAGACGTGGGGTTATTAGTTTCTTCACAAAGCCCTTGGCCCTCCCCCCTTTTGCTAATTAAGAAGAAAAACGGAGGTCATCATGTAGGTATGGATTATCGCAGGCTAAACAATCTTACAAAAAAGGATAGCTATCCTATCCCACGCATTGATGATGCTCTTGTGCAACTCTTGGGGTCCCAGTATTTTTAGCCATGGACTTGGCTAGTGGATACTGGCAAATGGATCTATCTCCTCAAGATCAAGAGAAATGCTCGTTAATATGCAGTGAAGGTCTTTTCCAACCCACGTGATTACCTCAAGGGTTGTGCAACGCACATGCCTCTTTCCAGCATGCGATGAATCACATTTTGCAGGATCTTAAGTTAACCTGCGTCATTGTCTACCTTGATGAAATTACTGTATTCTCGAAGACCTTTAATGAACACCTTGATCATTTGAAGGAGGTATTCCAATGCTTACGACGCTCAACTATCAAATTAAAGCCTTCAAAGTGTACTTTCTTCCAAAAGAAATTAAACTTCCTCAGACATACCATTTTCTCGAGAGGGTATCCAACCCATACAAGATAAAGTTAAAGCGATTGCCATTGTGCCTCCCCCCAAAAATCTACGGGATATACAGGTATTTTAGGGATGATGGGGTATTACCATCAGTTTATCCCTAAGTTTTCCCAACTCAGCGAGCCTCTTGTTCGGTTACTAAAACAGAATATCCCCTTCCAATGGGGAACTGAACAGAAGGCTGCCTATGAAACAATGAAGTTGCTGCTATAAAAACGGCCTATCCTAAGGCATCCCAATTATGGAAAACCGTTTATATTGTTCACAGACGCCTCAGACTACGCCATCAGGGCCATCCTAGCCCAATTAGATGAAAAAGGGGTCGATCATCCTGTTTCATATTTTAGTAAAATGCTATCAAAGGCAGAACGCAATTATAGTGTTACTGAGAAGGAGCGTCTTGCTGTTCTACTCGCAGTGAAGCATTACTGCCCTTTCTTGTATGGGACCTCTTTTAACTGTGATTACAGACTACGCATCTCTAAAATGATTGAAAAACATGAAGGACCCTACAGGGCGTTTAGCTCGCTGGGCTCTAAAGCTCCAGCATTATGATATGAAGATCAAACACTGCGCTGGAACCTGCCACATGAATGTTGATGGGCTAACTTGGCTGCCCATCATCCACTTAGATAACAGTGAAGCGGAGTGGCTGTATGATCTTTTAATGACCCCAAATAACTGGGAAGATGAGGATGAGCCCATACAGAGGATGTTGGCCCGGCACTCCCATAACACTAAAGTAGAAAGCGAGAAATTGTATAAACAAGTGGGGGCGATGTGGTTGCCATACCTACAACCCTCAGAACGTGTACCAGTTATTCTAGAAGCTCACTCCACCCTAGGCCATGGAGGAGTAAAGAAAACCTTCAAATGGATAAAGGATCAATATTTTTGGGAGGGAATCATGGAAGCCATCATTGAAGTCTTGGATGCTTGCCTTACATGTAAGAATCAGTCTCAGTTCAAGACTAGATACCAATATCAGCCAACTACCCCGCAACAGCCATTCTATACTATAAGCTTAGATGTAGTCGGGCTGCTTCCTCAGACCACAGGTGAAAACAGATATATCTTAGTAGGTATTGACCACTTCATGAAGTGGGTTGAAGCTGTGGCGCTTCCGGCCCAAACTTCTAAGGCCACTGCCACCTTCCTCCATTAAAATATTTTCACTCAACATGGGTGCCCTCAAGTACTACTCTGAGACAATGGGAAAAACTTCACCTCCAGAGTAGTCAAAATCTTGGCTGCTTCCATGGGAGCCCAGCAACTATTCTCAGCTCCATATAAACCATCAACCAATGGTACAGTGGAGCGAGCAAATGGTACTTTGGTTTCTATCTTGCGGAAAATGGCTTCATCTGATCCACTTCATTGGGATCATTATCTCCCTAGCGCTCTTATTGCTTATCAAATAAGCTATCATCAGATTTTAAAGATATCCCCCTTCCGAGTTTTGTATGGCAGGGAACCAGGCATACCTGCTCTTCTAGCTAAGGATGTCTTCTCTAGTGGAGAGGAGCCTGAGAAAGCCATGAAAAGGTTAGCTAACCGCATCATTCAGCTTCAATTGGAGGCTATGACCAACCTAGCTAAAACGGTTACTAAAGAAGTCCAAGCTGCCAATGAGCTCCAAGCTCCTTTACCTTCCTTCTAAGTGTCGGATATGGTTTTATATTACCATAATCGCATAACTCCTCATAGTGGCAAACTTGGATCAATCTGGGAGGGGCCATTTACCATCATGTATAAAAGAGGAAATGAGTATTCTATCAAGTCTTTGGCTACAGGAATTATCATAAACTCGTTACATGGCTGCTTCCTATGACCCTACACCCCTCCCAACATTATTGAGGGGGGCAATGTCAAACAACCCCTTCTCAACTTAGGATAAAGAATGTTGGAGGTACAAGTGCTCCCAAATCTACTACCATGATTGGCCCATCTCCTGCCCAATCTTCAAATAATAATGTGGTTATTAACGATAGGAGTACTAATGGCAAAAAGACCTTGTCAGATTCTCAGGGGAATCCTAACTATTGGAAGAATATGGATTATAACCAAAATTGGCGTAATAAGATAAGAACTGATAATAGGAATTCTCCAACTTCTCAGCCGAATTTGAGGTGTTCATTACCACATGAATCTGACCACCTCTGAGGTGAGAAGATTTTACCTGATGATGATAGGGTAAAAATTAATAAATCATTACCACATGAATTTGACCACCTCCAAGGTGCAAAGATTTTACTAAATGATGATAGGGTGCAAATTAACCAATTGTTACCACACAAGTCTGACCACCGCTGAGGTGAGAATATTTTACTCGCTGGTGATTCGATACAATTCATCAGATCATTACCACATGGGTTGGTTTTGCCTCAAAAATTTTATCTTTGATCTGATAGGCCAAAACCTATATATGTCTAATTTGGATGACTCAGCTTTATATATTTTAACCTCAAAAACCCATGGTCTCGAAATTTGAACTATTTTAAATAAGATATACTGGTATCAAGGAAAGGACCTTTTTTGGTTTTGCCCCACAAAAACAAGAAAAAACATAAAAACTTTAACAAAGCGTTATTTATTACTTTTATTTAAAAAGTAAATTACTCACTTAAACAAATAATTTGTGGCATCTGAAGGTGGATCCCACAATAACTGAAATGCCACTGTAGACAATTATCAATTAATCAATTAAAGTCCAGAGCCAACTTACTATGTTAAATAATAGAATTTCTGGTTATTTTGAGGTCCAGCTCAGTTAGAATGTACTATCCTCAAGTCTTTTTAAAGTCAATGTCTTTATTAAGTTGAAGCCTTTCTTTGGGCATTACAACAACATTATGAAGAATCAGCCTCCAAGACCATCTAGTACTAAAAAAAAAAGAATCAGCCTCCAACAAAAGTGCATCAGGGATTGAAGGGCCAGAAGGTCTAGAGATCCTGAGAGGCCTGAAGGTCCCCACGGCCCCTAAAAGGCCATTTGGTAACTTAATTCCAGCTCCCAATGATCCTAAGGAGCCTTGATATAAAGACTTTCAAATTACAATTGCGTCTTTACAAAATAAAATAAGAAATGTAGCCCAATTGTGTAAGATCTGCCTATCCAGAGTCCCAATGAATCCCAGAGTCATGCTTGATGTCTTGTCAGATGAGATGGACAAACTTATTTCATTCACTAGGGTGATTAATGATTTCCTCACTCAACTTGGAAACACCTTTTGCAGTTATAAAACTCATCTGAGTAGTTGTAAGAACCAACTCCTGCTTCAACATGTCGAGACTCAGACCCTGAAGGAGCAAATAAACTTCAAAGCTTTCATTTCTTCTCCAAATCAACATTGGGTAAAGTTCAAGTTAACTTGGAAGGGTTGCTCCAACGATTAAATTAGCAGTATTCTCAAGACAATATGAAAACTTAGTTTCTGAGCCTTCTCCCATCCCTGCCATCAATATTCTCTCTACGCCTATCATAGCCAACTTTGATCCTAGTTTCAAAGAGATATCACCCCAGGCCAATAAATTATAGCCTCCTTCCTGTATGCTTATAAGAGCTCTATGGAAGAAGTAATTGACCTCCAGAGGGTAAAGCATATTCACTCTTGCCTGAATAGCACAGCTTGCAAAATCATGACGCCCCCTCTGAGGGATTTTCAATCGTGTGATCAAGTCCATACAGCCTTGAATCAGGAGTTTAGCAGTAATCAGCCCCTTTTCAACCAAAACCAAGCATTCATGGTTATCTGTCTGAACAAAGGAGAGAGTTCTAAGAAATCTGCCATTCAGTTTTATGCCCAAGTACATCTACTGGTTACCCCAAAAAGAATCACTCTACAAAATGCTAAACCACAGTAAACTTCTCCCAAGGATTTTATCCTGAAGTTCAATTACATGTTATCAGACACAAAATAACCTTAACTGCATTTGGGATATCAAAGAAGTCCTTAACAAGATACAAGCTTTAACCCTGATTTCTAAGGCCTCTGCCTCAGCCTACACCAGCTGACCTCATGTTCATGTTATTTATTCAACCAAGGCAAGCTAATCAGAGGATGGACAATACTGAGCTCTGAGGAGTGAAACTTAAACTAAAATAAAATTTAACAAACAGAAAGAGATGAGCGTATCACTCAAACTGTATAAAAAAAATAGTAAAAAAAAAACTAAAATCATTTAATTAGGTTGGATGCAGTAAACTGCTATGCTTCCATGGTGGGGGGTGAGTGGGGATCAGGAGGCTCATCTTCCTCCTCTGTTTCAGACAGTGTATGGCAGAGCACTGAGAGTGCAGCCATGGGTGCATTCTCAAAATGGGGGTCAATGTAGCAGAGTGTGGCTTACAGCTCAAATTTTGCTATTAGGAGGGTGGTGATATATTTGGATAGAGCTTTCTCATCCTCAAGGCAAACTTTGGGTAGGGTGGTGAAGGTGGCGATATTGTTGCTGGCAATGTGGGTCTTGGGGCCAATTTTGCATCCATTGCAAATTTTTGTATTGCTTTGTTGTCAACTTGATGGAATCAGAGGAATTATTTTTTATGAACTTGTTGCATGGGGGGAGGAACAAGGGCGGGTATCCCCTTATCCAAGACTGTGACTGATTTTGCTATGGCCTTTCAGAGGGGTGACAATCAGGGGAGCAACAGCCTTTTTGGTGAGTTGGTGGTCACTTCAGAATTCATCAGTATCAGAGTGTAGAGCATAGTGCCAAGTTGAAAATTGAGCTGCATATTCTGCGTTTATGTACATTTTAAGGCCTGTGGCCTCAACTGAGTTGGGAATGGGATTTCCCAAATCATTAACTTCCTCCAAATAATCCCAGGGATTTTGGTTGAAAATGATAGGTTGATCGGCATAGGGTAAATTGGGTTGGGTGGCTGGGTGGGCTTTTAATTTACTGGGGTCCATGCTGGCTCCTGATTAGTTGGAGTGGAATTGGAGGTTTGACATGCAGGTTCCTTATTGGCTGAATCAGTGGCAGTTGCATCTACCATTTTGGGTAGAGGGGGAGGGAGGATTGTGCCCTTCCAATAAAAAGTTTTTATGTCAACAATGGGAGCATCATGGGGGAGTCAAGCGTGTGGGCTCCAGCTTGGTCTATGGTGGGGCAGCGCCAATTCAAGTGGTCCAGGTCAAAACAAATGGGGCAGATTGTGCGCCCTTTGTCTACTCTGGCCCAGAAAGGGTGGTCAGGGGCAGAGGGGACAACTTGTGAGGGTAGATTGAAATGGCAATTTTGGTTGATATTGGGAGGACAGTTGCAAAGGTGCAAGGGACCACAAGTCTGTTGGCTCCATTGGGACCCACAAATTGTAGAATGGGGTCAGCATCATATACTGACAACCCAGCTATTATTTTGTTGTATAAAGTATCAGGGGGAGTGGGTGAGGAGGCCTGCAAATTAAACAACAAGAGTGGTGTCATCAGGCAACCAGGTACGAGTGGTTGGGATGGGGGTTTCCTGGAACACCAGGGGAATGTTGGCTGAAATTGCAGCATTTGCTTCACAGGTGAAGCCAATGTCAAAGTATCCCTTGTAGGGGCAGAATTCAATAAAGCCTGCAGGCTGCATAAGCGCCTGGGCTAATATTATGATTTGTTTGTCGTTGTAGGGAAACAAGTTTCCATATTCAACCTAGAGGCTGAATTGCATCTTGCTTCAGGGGAGCACAATGGGGCTACGAGGCACCGCTTGGGATCATGCAAGGTGGAGGGCGAGATCCTTGGGGGATATGTATTGACTTGAGGCATTGGGAGGGCTGTTCAACCTAGTTTGAAAGAGTTTCTGCTGGGTGGAAGACACTAAGGGGTTTTGCCGCTGCCACATTTTGAAGCAGCGGGAAGTAGGGCTGAAGACATTGAGGTTCTGCTGTGTGTCAAATTTTAAGAGTTGTTTAGTTCTGCTGTAATTTTAAGTTCACTCAAAAGTGATATTGAGTGGAAAGAGAGCTTTATTCTCATGTTCACGTTGTTGATAATCAAAAAGAATTTTAAACCTTAATGCACTTATTTCAATGGATCTA
>JAKSZP010015483.1:0-13960 GCA_022478985.1 Massospora cicadina | reverse complement strand
TTACCATCACGTATAAGAGAGGAAATGAGTATTCTATAAAGTCTTTGGCTACAGGAGTTACCATAAACTGGGTACATGGCCGCTTTCTATGGCACTACACTCCCCCAACATTCTTGAGGGGGGCAATGCCAGACATTCTCCTTCTCAACTTTAAAAAAGAATGTTAGAGGTAAAAATGCCCCTAAATCCACTACTATGATCAGCCAATTATATGCCCAATCTTCTAACAATACTCTGGTTAATGAGGATATGAGTACCATCAGCCAAAAAACCCTGGTGGATTCTTGGTGGAACCCTACCCATTGGGTAAACATGTTTTATAATCAAAATCAGTCCATTAAGGTAGAAACTGATAAGTGGATTGCTCCAACTCCTCAGCCAAATTTGGGGCGTCCATCACATGGTCTTCCCTGAGGTGAGAAGATTTTACCCGCTGGTAATTGGGTGCAATTTAGCAAATCATTACCACACGGGTTTGTTCTCCCCCAAGATGAGAAGATTTTACCTGCCAGTGATTAGGTGCAATTTATCAAATCATTACCACATGGGTTTGTTCTGCCTCAGAATATTTTCCCATGTTCTGATAGGCGAGGCCTAATTTTCCCTAATTTGAATGACTAAGCTTTTCTATACTATAGCCCTAAATTTCCATGGCCCCAATATTCAAACTAGTTTAAATATGAAATACTAGTATCGAATAGGGGATCTTTTTCTGGCTTACCCCGCACAAATATTAGTAAAAATAAAAAACTTTAAAAAGCTTTTATTACATTTATTTTTTATTTTAAAGATAAGTTTTATATATTTTGAGAAATATTTGTGGCATCCGTTGGTGGATCCCACAACCATTACCAGGAACTAGACTCCTGCAATAGCAACCCTAGAACTGAAGGGCCTGAAAGGTCTAGAGGTTTGAAAAAACTGGAGGCCCTAAAAGTCCAGAAAATCCCAAAGGTTTGTGGACTCAGAAGGCTCATCCAGTTCTCTGGTACCAACTCCTGATGATCTTAACAACTTTTGGAAACAAGACGTCCTGACTGTACTTGCAGCCATGCGAGATAAGTTAAGAAGTTTAGCATAAGGATGTAAGCTTCACTTAGACAGGGTCCCACTAGATCCCAGATTTATATTCAATAATTTGTCAGAAGAGATAGATAATTTCAGTGCATTTTCAAGCTCACCAACAGCTGTATCTTTCACTTTGAGCAAAGCTGCCATAGCTTTAGAGCCCTTTTAAGTGATCGTGAAAGCTAGTTCCTACTCCAACATGCCAAAGTACAAGCTCTGAAGGATCAAGTTGCCCTCAAGGCCTCCGGTGTCTCTTTAAGCTGTCACCAGTAAAAATTTCAAGAAAACTTAGAGAAGGTTAAGATGTCAATTGGACCAAAAAGCCCTTGTGACTATGTGGAAACCAAGTTTTCCCAAGCCTGCCCCTGTTCCTAACATCAATACTCTTTACACTCCTATTGTAATTACCTTCAATCCTAGTTTCAAGGAAATATTACTCCAGAGTAAGGAAATTATCGCCTATTTTCTGTAAACTTATGAGATTTTTATGGACAAGGTCAGCAATTATCAGAAGGTGAAGCACATCCACTCATGTCTGAATAGCATGGCCCATGAAGTTATGACGCCTCATTTAAAGGAATATCAAACCTGTGAACAAGTCTGTACTCCTCTAATTCAGGAGTTTGGAAGTAACTTGACCTTGACCAAATTGAAGCAGGCACTCATGGCTATTCAATTTTAACAAAGGAGAAAGTTCCTTGGAATTCACCATCTGATTCCATGCCCAAGCTTTTCTCTTTATTACATCTAGCTGTATTACGCTGGACAACGCCATAACCACTGTAATCTCTACACTAGGATCTCATCCTAAAGTCTGATTACATATGATTGGCCAGAAGAGCAACTCTACCTGCATCTCAGAAATTAATTGAAATCTTAAAAAAATTTCTGCGTCTATCTTAAGCTCTCAAAACCTCTGCTTCTACATCTCCCAGATATTTTTGAGTCCACGTTGTTAGCAACCAGAAAAATACCAAACCTTGGCGCACCTACTGTAACAGATTCCACTATAGCACCAAGTTTTGTTGGAAGATCTGCCAAGGAGGTATTAAAAGGGCATTCAGAATGAAGAACGAGGTACTTCATGATGACATCCCTTTACTGCCCCAAGGACCATTATCAACCTCTATTAAATCTGATGCAATTGTACCTGAGGAGGATGAATTGATAACATTTGGTAGTAAAGAGCCCAATAATGCTTAATCATCTCCTGATGAATCTCCTATGTTTTTTACTTTGCACCCTCAATTTGAAAGCATAGTAACATGAGTTTCTGTTTGAGTTTAAAGTTCCTGTTCATGCCATTGTTAACACTGAATCCCCAGTTGATGACATCTAATCAAAATTAGAGAAAATCATCAAGATAGCTCCTGATTTACCTCACTACTTGGTGTATGGCTTGGCGGGACTGCGATGCACTCAGTCCATTGTGGCCTACTCCTCACTATCTATATTATTGAGCAAGTTATCTGAATACCTCAGCAGTTACCTTAAATATTCTCAGTTATGACCTTCTCCTCAGTTTTCAGTTTCTCCATGACTACTCTGCTGTAATGCACTATGATGAAAGATTTTACTTTCTCTTGATATATAAGGTCACTCTTGTCTCTGAGAACTCTTATGATTCCAAGTCAGAGGTTAAAGCTCAGGCCTTCATGCTGAAATGATTAGTCAGACTAAATGGATAAAATACCATGTGAGGTGCTATCAAGCGCTTATAACCCATCATGTGGTAGATGAGCAATATGGCATGCCTATTTAATTACTAAATTTGACTACTATACCGCCCAAGTACCAGGTCATTATCAACACTAGGTGTTAACTTTTCAGCAATATGGGTTAAATACGCTGAGCCAGTTTTCACAGGGTATTAACCAATGAGCAACGGAACAGATGATATGCAGATCACCAATCCTTAATTTAAATCAATATATATATAAGATATGGAGCAATTGCCCCAATTGACACTTTTATTATAATATCAAAATGCAGAATCTATCTGCGAACTACTAAAAACCATCACTCTCTCATTCTCCCGCACAACTCTTATATTAATATTCTAGGTCAACTCCAATCTTCTGCTTAGTAATCTTCTATTAATTCCATTTTAGGAGTTTTTATCTATCTCAAGGTTTTTACAGAATTCCCTTGATTTTATAAACTATCAATACTATGATTGATTTTCTTCTCATCAATATAATTCTGCTCAATCTTGAGGCTCGCCTTGACTGTAATTTACAATCTTCCAGAATTTAAAGCTTATCATCCAATTATATCAATTTCTTGACATTAAACCACCCTTTGACTGGAAAATAAGCTCCTATTGCTTGTATACTCAGAGGAACTTTATATGAGCTCAGTTGATAATCTTACCACCTGCAGGTTCCTTAATGGCGTAGGCATCAATACCAGTCCTCTCAATTATTTCAGAAAGCCCAGTCCAAATGTTAACAAGCTTATTCTTCTGTCCAAATCCATGGTGATCATGGAATAAGCCATGGTCTCCTACAGCAAACTGAGGAAGTCCTCTGAATCTACTTTTATCACCCACCTGATTGCAAATCTTCTTAGCTAAGCTGGTATAATATGCTTCCATTTGTAGTTTGATCAGGTTCTCCATTAGATTAGTCAAATAACGCTGCGGTTCCACGCTGCCAGTATCCTCCACACAAGAGTAAAGCAGGACAGGTAAAGCTTGATGTCTACCATAGAGCAGTTGAAAAGGACTCTTGTCAGTGGATGAATGGTAGTTTATATTATACGCTTATGCAGCTGTGAGTAGGAGGGTACACTATTAAGAGGGTCAATTTCTCACAAGCTTGCGGAGTATGTTTACCAATGTTCCGTTTCTACTCAACATCCTATTAGATTCAGGGTGGTATGGTGTAGTTAAGAACCTGCAGATTGCCATCAGTTTGTTCAACCTGGGCCTGATATACAAAGCGAAATTGGTTCCGTTGTCTGTTAAGATGAACTATGGACAGTCATTTCACAGTATGACACACTCCATAATAAACTTGGTGGTGGTAACCGCCCCCAAATCACTAATCACCCTGGCTTCCACCCATCTCATCAAATGGTCAATTGCTATGATTATGTACTTCAATTGGTTTGTGCTTGTTGGCAAAGGCCACATTACATCAATAGAAACAGTATGCCATGAAAACTGGAGCTTAACCAGATGGTATGTGGTCTTTTTGTGTTAAGGTTTCTCTATTTGGCACTGATGACAACAGCTAACCGTTTTCAGCATGTCATATTACATGCTCTCCCAATAGTGGTGGGATTACAAAGACTCCAATGTTTTCCGCAACCCACCATGCCCTACCACCCAATGTGCATCCATAATAATTGCTGGTCTAGTAGAGGGTTTATGAAAACTCAGTATCATATCCTCAATCCACTTATATAGTTCCCCATCACATATGAAGGTATCCTGTTTAAGCCCATCTAACACTTTGATCACTTGTAACTTTTCTTTCTCGTTGCAAACACTTTTGCAACCCATTCAATTCAAGACTAAATCTAGTTTAATAATCTCATAGAGGGGATTAGTCTGCGCCCATGTCTGGGAGCAGTTGGGCAAGCAAGGCAAGAGGAGCAGGTGGAAGGCCCGCGGCCTCTAATGTTCGAAAACGCCCCGGAGAATCTGGCGGAATAGAAAAAAATCTAAAAAAACTGGCAGTCACAATTTCCCCGGAGATACTCGTGTGGCAAGCACGATGCAACCAGTACATCACTACGCCACATTCCCAGCCACTTTTGTTGGTGGAATTCGGAGTCCGTGTGTATCTGGACATCCAAAAAACGGCCCTATGGGAAAAATTTTGTGAAGATGTACACAAAATTTTCCCAACCGCGGTGTACGTTGCACCTCACTCCATGTCGCGCGGTTGGCTGGACCTAGGTTTTGAAAGCAAAATAGCATCAGACGAGGCTGCAGCGGTGCGCGTAGTGGTCAACCTCCCCGAAGGGCAATGGGTCATCAAAACTAAATGCACCAGATGGACAAAATCAAACCAAATTTTCCTCACGTTTGACTTTTTGCCTACTACGGTAAAACGTGACATTTTGGAGCAACACCTGAAAGATGGTCTCGCCATATATGGCGAAATACAATCTTTCAAAATGCAACGTTTCACGCTGATGCCACACCTGTGCACTGGCAAAGCCATCGAAGTTCTGACCCCAACTGAGGAGATCGCGAAGGACCTAACCCAGATCCCGCACTCCACCTTTATTGATATTGCAGGGCACACCACCCACCCATTCTGGGTAACCGTGGACTGCGCGCCCCCCATTTGCACCCACTGTGACGCGTTCAGCCATAAGGCACACGCGTGCCACATTAAAGAGGGCGTTACATTCCAAGAGCACCCCTCAGTGGCCATGGCCAGCGGAGAGGCGCACTACAAACCAACTGCAAGCACCAAAGAGGCTTTCCCATGGGGAGCACAAGGCTGCTACCTATTGATAAAGCCCATCTCCCCGCAGGAGCGGAAGAAGGCCAAGCAGGCCCATAGGGCTGCGGCCAAGGAAGCGGCCAAGGTCACCACCACCATCCCACACTCACAACGCCAGGAGGACATGGAGACCTTCGTGGCAGAAGCAACTTGGGAATCCATCACCCAATCAGATTGGGAGGCCCAAGCCAAACAGGCCACTCAATCCAAGGATCCAATATGAGATTCAATCTCACCCAATCGCTGCACCCAAGCCCCGGTTGAAACTGACTTGAGACCTATCCCAACCAAAAAAATTTTTTTGCCCCACTCGACAGTGCACCAAACTTATCCGCACCGCAAAAAATTTGTCCAACGTCGGGAAAACAAAAAGCGAAGGCCAAAGCCAATGCGACTCTTTCCGCAAAAATTAACAAAAACCCCAATAGCGTTGCTGCTAATACCCGCGCTGCTGTGAAAGCCCGTGGGGATCTGGAAGAGGCTGGTGGGCCAGGGGGCCCACCCCCTCGCACCTAAGGTGCGATGGGGGAAACCTTCACTCTAGGGACGCTGAATATCGCCGGACTTAAGGCCTCCCCATCCTGGGCTAGGAAACTGAGTTTTTACAAAATAATTTACCCGTGGATATCCTGGCCATCCAGGAAACCCACTGTCCACGAGGTTCCAAGGATGCTTGGAAAACAATGCTCCTGCCATCCCTATCCTTTTGGTTGAAGCACTGTGGGGTGCTAATTCAGAAAAACAATTTTTCAAATTTACATCTTCAGAAACATTCCTAAATGACCGAGTGCTTGTTGTCACCTTCTCATGGGCCAATGTTGCACACACAATCAGCAACATTTACGCCCCAAATGGTGCACAAGAGCGTCAGGAATTTTTCTCATCAGTCAAATCCCTCCTGCTACCCCCTGATTCTTTCCTAATCGGTGACATGAACTGTTGGCTAACCTCACCAATGGACCAGTGGCCGCCCTCACCCCACGCCCCACAGGGTCACGTAGAACTACGCGCTCTAAAAGCCACCCTTGGGTTAATGGATGCGCTGCTGCGACATGCCCCACTGCTCGAAAACATGACGCATCCCCACATCCACAACGGCCAATTAAGGTCCATGACCCGCATTGACCTTATTCTAGCACCAGCAAAATTCCAACCCCACATCTCCCACTTCAAAACAACGAAAATGGAATTCTCTGACCACTGACTGGTCTTGATAATATACCACTTACCCGTCACAGTTGCAAAGGCTCCACATTGGTGCAAAATCCGCCCCCCAGAGCTTGCGTCACCAGGATTTTCTACGTGGGTGGAAGAGGCAACTTTGGCAAAATCATTTGTAGCACCGTTTTGTGCAGACCCCATTTCCACATGGGCAACTTTCAAAAAAGACACCATCTGCCACTATCGCCATCTCTCATCCAGATGCTCACGAGCTACATCAGCGGTTATATCGCGCGCGCTGGCGGAATTGGCCCACTTGGAGTCCAACATTCCAGCCTCAGGATATAGCCCTGCATGGGGCCAGAAGTGGGCGGAGGCAGCAGCCCACCTCAACGCACTTGAAAGGCAACACAAACATCGGGTTTGTGTCCAATACAGGGCCACACACATCACTAAAGGCGACAAGTGCACCGCATACTTCTTCAAAAAATTTTTTGCACCACGCCAGAGCATGGCCTGCACACAGGTGTGAAGATTGGATAATTCTATTGTGGACACACTGAAAGAAGTGGCAATCGAAATGCAAAGATATTACTCCAAGTTATACTGAGCTGAACCAATTCAGCTGGCCAAAATGGCGGAATTTCTCGACAGAGCTCATATCCGCACCATTTTCCGATACCCGGAAATAATAAATTTAATTACTACAAATGAATTATGGACTACCATTCGCGGTGCGCCAAACCGAAAATGCTCAGGCCCAGATGGCATTCCATATGAGTTCTACAAAAAATATTTTAAATACATATCCCCATTGCTGCTAGCCTCACTCAACCAAAGCCTGTTGGAAACGCGCCTCCTACCAGGAGGACATGAGGCTTTTACAGTCGCACTCTTCAAGAAAGGGGATAGGCTAGACTTAGCCAACTGGCGCCCCATTTCTCTAACAAACACAGACACCAAAATTCTAACAAAAATCATGGCTAACCGTTTAGGGACTGTAGCACCTGCCACCATCTCTCCAGAACAATTCGGTTTCATCCCCAGAAGGTCAATTTGGGATAACGTGCACTCTGTGGCTAATGTGTGTCAGTCTACAGCCTCTGGGGCACTTGTATTCTTGGACCAACAAAAGGCCTATGATAGAGTAAACTGGGAATACCTAAGGGCCTGCCTCCATCAATTCCGCCTACCCCCCGCTTCATAAACTGGGTAATGCTGCTCACAGAATCTGTGACAATGGCAGTGCGTGACCCAGGCTCCTAATGGAAGTAGTCCATCCTCAAAGGGGCCTGCGACAAGGGGACCCCCTGAGTCCACTCTTATACAACTTCAGCCTTGACCCACTACTGCGAAATGTGAATGCTCAACTCACTGGGGTCCATGTGCCAGGCCAAACCCCAGTCAAGATGATGGCATTTGCAGATGATTGCGTGGTGGGGGTGTCTAATAATAAAGATGCACGCGCGCTTGAAGCCCTCATCCAGGAATATTCCCGGGTAAGCAACGCGGCACTGAACGCCTCCAAAACTGAAATCATCCTCCTTGGTCGGTTTCAGAACTGCTGGGCCCCAGCAAGTAGTTCCCAACCCAGACCAGCTGCTCGCCCAAGTCCACGCCTTACTAACTCAAAACACACTGCTCCACTGGTGCTCCCCTTTGTGCCGCGACCTACCATAGGACCGGTACGCCATCTGGGCGTGTGGTTGGAGGCAGGTGGATATGCGTCAGCAGTAATGGAGGGCCATATACTGGACAACGTGACGAAGCGAATCGCCTCTCTCAGAGCCCACCCTACTACCCTCACTGGCAGGGTTGTTCTTGCCAACTCTATGCTCCTATCCAAAGTCTGGTTTGGAGCCCACGCCATCCCCTTCTCCCCAAGCTTCTTCAAATCCCTGTATGCTTTGCTACAAGGTTGGCTTTGGTCAGGCCGCCCTCCACCAGTACGGCTAGAGGTCATGTTTGGCCCTCATCATCATGGTGGCATGGGCCTGCTCGACTTTAAAGCCCATGCTGCCAAGATCCTGGGCACCTGGATCGTGGCCGTCAACGCATACACTCCCATCCCAACACTGGTCCCGCGCGGCCCGCTTCAACTTCTCCTGAGCCTTGGGCCTCAACAATACATCAAACCCCCACTCCTTGATGAAATACCTCGCATCACACACATCAGCCACAGGTCCTCACGGGACCAAAACCCACTACAAACGAATCCTACTCTCCATGCGAAGCGCAGAATGGAGAATTCATATTAGTGGACATACAACCTGAAGAGGCCGCCCCTCTCCTCAGTTCACACAAGAGGTACAGGGGCTACCCATTCATGATGGCGTGATCCCCATTCGACCCCAAGTCCTATCCAGGGTGGACTACCTGGACATGATGGACATCCCTTATTCCACTGACACCCAAAAGACTATCTGGAAATACGCACACCATCCTCTGTTGCAGCCTCAAATTCGTTCCCATGTGTGGCGCTGCCTGAGGCGGGTGTATCATACAGCTGAGCGCTCTAACGCTTTACACTCATCCTGTGTCGTGTGTGGCCAGTATGGAACGCTGTTTCACCGCCTGGAGAAGTGCCCCACCTCTAAAGTAATATGGCGCGAAGTCCAACGTCTGCTAGGCCAGGATCAAACACATCCCTTCAGTCTGTCAAGAGATATGTTTGCTTCATCAATGGCCTCCCCCTCCCACCCTCCCTTCGTGCTCTGGTGGTTGCAATCGCCATGTGGACTATCCACACGATTGTCTTGGATGCCATCGCCGGATCCATCCCCACCCTCCCTGAAGCTGTCCACAGATTCCGGTCTCATTTGGTGGATCACTTTCAAGCGTGGATGTTTGGATATCTCCCACCACGTCGCCAGCAGCTGGTCTCCTCCTGGTTCCCAGTCTGGTTCATCAAATCAGACCCCTTCCTCCACACGTGCTCAATAGTGGCTACGCCCCCTACACACGTTCCCTCCCCTTCCCATAAGTGGCGTTCCCGCTGGCAACAAGAGATAGCATCGCTTCTCTGGGGTGCCTCACCTGGTACTGAGTTTTGTCTCGTCTGAGTCATATTCGGAAGTGTCCGTCCCATGGTCAGCCTTCCCCGCAATAAATTTAAAAAATTTTAACACTTTGATCACTTGTGGCGGCTCGTCATGGTACTTGCTTATAACCATCTTCTCATACATAATGTCAGCCAAATCCGCCATAATAGTGGCCATTGGTAGCCATGAAAGACAGTCTGCATTCTGATAATTTGCCCCTGGCTGGTGTACAATCTTAAAGTCATACGCTAAGAGCTTCAATGCCCATCGCATGAGCCATCCTTCAGGTTCCCAGAAATTTCGAAGCCAACGCAAAAATGCATGCTCTATTACCACTTGGAATTTCACTCTGTGGAGGTATACCTGAAAACTTTTTATATGCATATATCACTGCTAAGCACTCCCGCTTAGTCACAGTGTAATTCTGTTCTTGACAGTATAAGCCTCAGCTACAAAAAGTGACAGGGTGCTCTACACCGTCATCATCCTTCTGAGATAATACTGCCCCTATGGTGGAAAGTGATGCATCCATTTGTACTATAAATTGTTTTTTGAAGTTGAGGTAATGCAAAATGGACACGCTCGCCTTTGCGTTCATATAATATCAAAAGCGTTTTGGCATCATTCTGTCTAGTCAAAAGTGGCATTTTTCTGTACTAACTCAAAGAGCTGTGCCTTTTAAAACTGAAGTTAGGAATGAACACCTGGTAGCAACCAACCATCCCCAAAAATATTTGGATATCTTGTTTATTGTCTAGCCTGCTCATCTTGCTTATAGCTTCCACCTTCGCTAGCTGTGGTTTAAGCCCTTTTGAGTCCACCACGAACCCAAGGTATTCAAATTGCTCTTTTAAAAAAATGACACTTCTGAGGATTGATCTTGATATTATCATTGGCAAGTCAGAGGAACACTTGTTCCAAAAGGTCAAGATGAACTATGAATGTTTGTGAGAACATGTTGATATCATCAAGATAGACTAAAACACAGGACAGCTTTAAGTCACCTAAAATCATATCCATAGCATGCTGGAAAGTAGCCAAAGCATTGAACAAGCCCTGTGGCATATGTGTAGGCTGGAATAACCCCTTTAGAGTGATTATAGCGCATTTCTCATAATCTGCCACTGGCAATATGATCTGCCAGTACCCCAGTATCAAATACATGTCTGAAAAATAATCAGCCCTGTCAATAATTTGGTGCACCGCAATATGATAAATACTCAACCTCTGGTAGAATTGAGGAAATTCTTATTGAAGCATGAGAATTATTAGCATGAAATGAGTCTAGCTATAAAATTGATGAAATGCCAAACGATTCAATCACCAAAGAGGTGCAAACCAGCGACAATAAAACTTCAAATGAGATACGCTCCCTAAAAGGAAATAGTTGTTTGAGTAATGTCAAAAAGGAAAACAATCAAAAACAAAGGAAAAACGGTGCCATCAAGCAACCTAGAAATTAAGTCACCAATGGTAATGAAAATTTGGACTCCACTGAAGTGACGGAGCCACGGAGCTGGCAACCCTGATACCATGAGCTCCACAAACTTCTGAAATGCATGAATTCAGGAACTTGAGAAGATTGAGTGCCCAAGAGAAATCAATTAAAGAAATGAGAGTGAACCGAAATCCCTTATGAAGATTCAATATATTCTCAAATCACTATTCAATTTAACACTCAATTTATTATTTTTATATCCCATTTTTTTAGCATTTAATAAAAACAAAGTTTTTTATACTAAATAAACAGTCTATTTCACAGAATCTTAAGTTTTTCCTTTTGTTTTGGGTTTTCACTTTCACTAAGTAAAAAAAGTAGCTACTGCAAGTAACCAGGATTGAGTACACTACAGTTGAAGACACTCGTTTTGAGAAGGACCCCTTGTAAGGTTAGGCTTGCAAGGAAAGAAGTTATGATAAGTTCGTTGGGTCAAGGGAATATTTCAACGTACACATGATTGATTTAAAGAAGATGCACAGTTGGTGTATGAGTATCAAGTTTCATCTCTCTCAGGAAGTTTAAGCCTAGCTGATTAGTGTCAGATCTGTGCAACATAATACCCCTTTTGACGCCCCAAGTTCAAAATCCCCAGAGTTAAGTGAGCAGAACCCAAGACGTCGAGAAGCCCCTCCAAGTCAATCTAAAACGTCATCAATCCATGGAAGTGGGTAGGAATTCTTCTTTGTAACGCTATTGAGCTTTTGATAGCCAATGATCACCTGGTTTGTACCATCTTTTTTCTTAACAATAAGTACTGGCAATTCCCACAGAATCTTAGATGGCTCTACCATCCCCTGTTTGATAATTTGTCTACCTCATTGGAGACAACCTCTTTCTCCGCTTTTGAGCGCCAAATAAGCCATGAACGAATGGGAGGGTGATCTCCTGTGTCTACTGATGCACCACCCCTCATGCGAACCCCAAATCATGGTCATCAAAGGAAAATATATAATGATATTTTTCAAATAAAGCCATCGTCCTATCTTTCTGTTCCTCTGACAATCTGGTTAAAGCTTCCCACGGAACCACTGCCATCACGCCAAATAAAGATTTTACTGTTAGGCCGAGGTCCTCCCAAAATCTGAAGTTATGAATATGGTAAACCTTGTTAATAGGGCTAAGTGTAGATAATTCACCACTTGGTGCCTTTGGATCGTCATTGACTCTTTCTATAGTTTGCTAGCAATACCTTCATACTCCATTTACTTGTAACAGTAGCCCCAGAGACAATGTGGCTCAATTCACAATTGTTGGAGGGCTCCAAAATTTCCCCCATATAAACCTTTTGGGATGTCTATTTCAAGCTCCGTCCCTAATAAGACCTGATGACCAGAAGGTATGCTCAAAGTGCTCGCAACTCATAGCTGAATACTTTTATACTCATAGATCTGATTGGGGAGGGCTCTGGTCCTTCTCTTCATTTGCCAATATCTGACAGGAATCACCATGTCACTATAAGCCAAGTTGATCTGACTGGAGCAAATCAGGTCCTTTGGGATTCCGCTAGAAGTAGAATAAATGGGGATCCGTTGTCCCAAGATACTAATGGTTTCTTCCACTATATTGACCATGGCTCCAAATTGCCTCATGAATGCAGAACCAATCAACATGTCATAGCTATTATTTGGAAGAACCGCCGCTGGAGTGAAAGCCCTAACTGAACAAAATCTCAGAAGCAACACGCTGTAAACTCCTTCAAGACACAGTTCTCTGTGCTCCTGCAGTCCCATACACTACTCTGTGATCCACATCAGGCTTCAGAAATAGCTTACCACATGCTTGGTGGATTTTATACTACCTGTGGCACCAGTATCTATAATAGCTTGAATTTTTGTGTTAAGAACAAAAATATCACATCAGTACACTCTGAATAAGAAGAACCATTGGTGTTTATTATGTGAACGTCCAAGGCTTTTTATTACTAAGAAAATTGGCTATATCCATACCAACATGAGGAAATTCCTGGGATATCTTTTATACTGGATTGGCTACATTAACACCCACTAGGGAGGCGACATCCGTTGAGGGTCCAGCATCACTTGTGCCATTTTGTTCAAGGATATGCCACACATATGGCTTTTGCACATTTTGGTGGAACTCAGACCATGAAGGGGGATAGTCGCTCTCTTGAATGGAGGCTGAGGTACTGGCCAGAAGTTGTTGGTATAATAAGTCATTGGGTTGGGTACTGGGGCCAACGCAAAGAGACTCTTGAGAATTGTTAAGGACAATTAAATTTGCATTAGCAGAGGTAGAGAATAGTATATCTACTCCACTTGAGCTTTTCACTGCTCAATCAACACAGATGTCACTGCATGCACGTGATGGTTGCCTGGGAAGTTAGCCGCATAATTCCCTATTCATCTGCATGAGAAACAAGAATTAATAAATGGCTCCCATCTATACCTTGTTCCTGAAAGGCTAGGTTAAAAGTTAACTGAAGTATTGAAGTTAGGCCATGGATGGGGCAGTTGAGCGTAATGAGGACAGAAAAGATCTGCCGACATATAGGGTGGATGAATATTACACAATGGATTATAACTGGGTTGTTGCTGTCCATTTCCTGATGAGTATGCAGCGGCAGTAGCAGGGCCTTCTGATCCACATTAAGAGCATTGAACGTAGCAGAAAGATGGCACAAAGTGTAAACAATTCAAAGAAGCCCTGCATCTTCATTCTGTACGTGAGTCATAGCATAATGCAGTTCACAATATGGTTTGACTGCC
>JAKSZP010015482.1:0-14026 GCA_022478985.1 Massospora cicadina | reverse complement strand
AATCCATATAGAGAATATTTGGATATTGTGCTTGGATTTGGGCCAATTCTTTTTAGAGATGGAATCCAGCTTAGAGTGTTGGGGCCAAGCCCACTTTATCAATCGCAAATCCGAGGTATTCTAGTTGGGCTTTGAAAAACTGACATTTTCTGGGCTTGATTTTAAGTTTGCAGCAGCTAGCCTCTGAAAACCTCCTCTAAGTGTTCCAAGTGGTCGTCAAAATTGTGGCTGAAAACGTTGATATTATTAATGTGCACTAGTACGCATGACAATTTCAAATATCCAGGATTGTGTCCATTGCCCGTTGGAATGTAGCCGGAGCATTGCAGAGCACTTGAGGCATTCTCTTCATCTGGAATAGTCCCTCTTGGGTTATAATTGCACATTTCTCACGTTCCTCTTTGGGTTGATCTATTCGCCAATATCCACTGATAAGGTCCAATGCCAAGAAGAACTTTGCGCACCTAGCCTATTCAAGCATCGTCAATTTGTGGCAGTGGGTATGAGTCCTTCTTGGTGATATTATTTAACTTCCAATAATCAATGACTACTCAGTTGCTTCCATCCTTTTTCTTCACTATTGTTATTGGTGCTGCTTGGACTTTTTAAGGGCTAACATGCCATCATCAAGGATAATTTTAATCTACTTGGATACTGCTTCTTCTGATTATTTCAAGCGTATAATTGGGTGTAATTAAATAGGTTTATGATCTCCAGTATCATTTTTGTGGGTGACACCATTAGCACATCCCAAGTCGAAATAATCTTATGTGTGAATATTTCCCAATACCAGAGAATGACTCCTAAGCTTGGACTTCCTTCGAGGTTGGTCAGGTTGCTTAAAGCGGCCATAGTGACAACATTATTTATGCTGAGTAGGTCCTTATTGGGGAGCCATAATTTGACAAAAGTTTTGAACTCATGGAATGAGTGAATTTCCATGATAGGTAACAGATGCAGAAAAGCAATTGAATGATGTTTCTAGATGAAAATGGGCCGATTTTGCAGGTTTGCACATAAGATATGTATTTTACCATGGCCCAGATGATAATACCAGGTGCTATTTTGGTTCAAATCAAGATCTAACCATGGTTGATATACTTCACCATAAAGTCCATTTTAGGATATTAAACGTTAGCCCCATCGTGACATATACTTGTTCTCCTGATGGTATAGTGATGGTTTGATTTGATTGAAGTGGAATGCCATTTGACTCATCAATCTGTGTGGGCAGTGGTTTTATTTTTACCATGCTTTGGAATACTCAATCAGGACGACTCCATCTTTTTAGGCCAGATTTATGAATAGGCTGGGTTTCTTTTTCTCAACTGCCTAATCCTGGATATAGTAATGTGGAATAGCCTGGCCAAGAATGGTGAAATTATTGTCCTTATGATTGGTAACAACTCCATATCTTCTTAGGAAATCAGTCCTGATTAGGATATCATAGTTCATATATGGCAACACTATGGCAGGTTCTGTTGCTACAATGGATCCAAATCTGAGTGGTAGGTACTGTATGAGCCCAGCAATTTAGTTTTATGCGCTCCATCTGTTCCAAATTCCTGAAAGTGGGCAACATTGGGCGCAATTTTCAGTTTTAAACAACTTTGTGCTGAATATATTGATAGGAGCACCACTATCAATGATGGCCCAAACTCTCACTTGTTTACCGCTATATCTACATAAGAACATTCATAGTAGTTTTCAGAGGTATTTATTCTATGAATGCTTTGACTGCTGCCCAATTCCAGGTGTGATTTCAGGCTTGAGCAATATCTGGGAAGTTATCTGCTAAGGTCTTCATGAGAACAGCTACTTAAATGTTGTTAAGCTTAGGTAGGTCAGTTGAACATCTGGATTATAGGTCCAAACCCTGATCAATAATTTGCTTGGCGTATGGTTTTGATTCCTTTGCTCAGGCTTCTTTGGATAATTTCAAGGGTTTAGTTGATTTTGCTGTGGCCCAGGTAGTGACCATCATGACATCATTAGCCATGATATGGTTGAGGTTATTTTCAGCAACATTTTCGGCCCTAAAGAGCTCACCAGGGTCAGGTAGAATAATTTGAACATCGGTGAAGTTAGAGCATTCCTCCTCTACTCCAACTACTCTTTTCCCGCCTCACTGTCACTGTTGATTTCTATAGTAAAGTTGACCCCATGCTTTTTGTTAGACCATCTGTAGCATTGGCTATCAAAGTGCCCTATTTGACCACAGTTGTGGCATTTAATCAGCCCCTTTTTGCTGCTTTTTCTCAAATTTTTGGTTCATGTTATGGAAATTTTTCACCCTAGTCAGACATATTCTTGCTTTTTGGGCCTGAAAATCAGGATTTTTGCTGGTCTTTGGCCCAATTAGGGGTATTTAAATCATGGGAACAGCTTAAGTAATTGGTAAGCTCCTGGATTTCCAAGCTTCCAAATAATGCAGGCAACATGATATTGTGCCATTCACGGAAGGGCATATTTGCGTGCTCCAATGCAATCTTGGCGTCAATTTTATATATTGCATTACACCCACGCATAACTTGTGCCTCATAAAGTAATCTATCTGAAAAGTCCTTGATAGTCTTGCTCTGTTTGTATTCAATATTAAGAAGCTCTCTTTTTCAGGTTTATAGTTTCTCAGGCCCTCATAAATTTTTATGTTATTGAAACTTTAGCATCCATATAGGATCAATGATCACCTAGTAAGGGCATAGCGAGGTCACAGCTATGGGCATCAAGTGAGTTAATCAGTACCAATCCTTTTTCATGGTCTGATTCTCATCTCATTGCTGTCTTAAATAACTTAAGGAAAGAGTGAACATTTTCATCCTTATCAAACTTTGGTAAATTTAATGGTTTAAAGTCATCTACCCTGTTTCAGGCACAGGGGTTGTACAGCTTCTCAAACGTCTTGGTGTATCATTGCTCATAATCGGCCCTCTTTCCCATTAAGAATTATCTGGACTCAGGATTGCTGCCAGTACTTTAGGCATAGAATGGATGTGAAAAATATCGGTTTCTTAATTGGCATCAATTTCCAATGACTTGGTTTCATGATATTGCTCTAAACTACTGGATTATAATGTTTGAATTTGGCCCTTAGTTTTTCCAAACTGTTTTTTGGATGAATGGACAGAGCTTTTTCCTATTTTTCATTTGTCAAAGTTGGGTGAGCATCGACTGCTTTGCTTTTTGAGGTTGCCATGCTTTTTTTCAAATAAAGCTTGATTGGACGTTATGCTTTTAATGTCTTTTCCCATACTATTGCTGGAAATTTTAATTACACTTCCAATGGGGCATGTTTTCTCTTGAAGTTATACTATGCAGATTCTCCAAAAAGCCGATAAATTTTAATGAAAATACAGATTATAATTTGACCTAAATTTTATTATCAAAATTGGATATTTATAGACTTTGTAACAGCTTGTAATCTACCAGAGCTAATTAATCTATGTGTGATTAAATCTATAATCAACTGATTGGGGTGAGATTGATTATTAACTTTGATAGATTGAGATATATTGCTCTCTCCTTCTTATGATGCCAGGGGAATCAATGGAGTGAATTTTCGGAGATAAAAAAATTTAGTGAAATCCTGATACTTCACACCTTAAGATTTGATTGTGGTGTAGTGTAAATTCTCAAAAACCTAGGCTTAATATGATTTACAGTATACCAGTGTCAACATGAACAATCGAATACTCTAATCCCTTTCAAGCTATAACTCAACAGGGACCAGACCAATTAGTTCCTTATTTTTCAGTTTGCCCACCAGGCCAAGATGATAGTACATAACGTAATCCCCAATCTGGTTTCCAGGTAAGGCAGGTTTGTATGATTGTTTCTTTGAGTCTCTTTTTGAGTAATTGTTTCAATAAATTTTATTGCTTGAGCAAGAAGACAAATAGTCTCTTTGGACATATTCCTCATAATTAAATCTTAATTCTCTGGAATGATTTCCTCAAGGATTGTCTGAACATTATAAGGTACTGAAGGATCTCTCCCATATATGCACTTAAAAGGTGACATCTTGATAAATTGATGATAGCTTATTTGATAAGCAAACAAGGCACTAGGCAAATAAAAATTCCACCAAACTGGGTCAGTGGATGCCATCTTCCTTAGAATAGAGACTAGGGTTCCATTAACTCGATCAATGGCCCCTTTTGTAGATGGATTATATGGGACTTTAAATCGCTGAGAAGTGTTAAATAATTTGTGTAACTCCTGTATAAGTTGCGAGGTGAAGTTAGTCCCATTATCTAACATAAGGAACCTGGGACACCCATGTTGAGAAATGATATGCTGGTATAGGAATAGCGCTGTAGTCTTAACCAAGGTGGTAGTGATGGAAATGGCCTCAACCCATTTAGTTAAATGATTGACAGCCATAATGATATTATGATGTCCATGCAATCCCTGAGGAAAAGGACCTATAATGTCAATGCTAACCACCTCATTGCTTTAGTTGGAGGCATAACTTGATACTGAAAAGTAGGGATAGTAGTTCCATGGCGTTTACAAATAAGACATGAGTCAAGGGTCTCTCATATAAATTCTTTCATGTTGTTCCAATAATGTCAAGTCTTCAGCCAATCTTGAGTCTTCTTTAAGCCATTATGACTGACTTGTTCATGACCTTCCATTACAGCGTGAAATCTAGTGTTGGGGATGCAGAAAGGGCAACCACCTGGATTTGATTTTCTTATACAAAGCTCCATCCCAAATCATAGTATGTTTGGTGATTGATTTTAGAATGGCGCAATCCTCTTCAGTTTCTCAATCCCACAACTCAGGTTGTCCAAAAAGATTATATAAGCGTTCTTCTTTTAGTTGTTTAAGGTCAGAATAGGCAATCAGGACAGCCCATAAGCATTTTGATATTGAGCAACTGAGCGATGAACAATGAATAAATCATAATTTTGCAATCTTAAAGCCCAACGGGCCAACCTCCCATCAGGATTCTTCATGTTCTGTAACAGTCTTAAAGAAGAATGGTCGGTAATAACAGTGAAATGATTACCATATAAGAAGGGACGGAAGTGCTTGATTGCTAGAATTTCAGCCAAACACTCCCGCTAAGTAACACTGTAGTTTCTTTCAGCCTTTGACAAAGGTTTGCTATAGAAAGTGACAGGATGATCATTATTCTCTTCATCACACTGGGATAACTTAGCCCCATTAGCGACATTGCTTGATCAGTATGTAAAAAGAAAGGCTTGTCAAATTAGGGGGTGAATTGGAACTGTAGCTTTGATCAAGGCATTACGCAGAGAATTGAATGACTGATCTTGAACTGATCCCCACTCAAAAGGTACTCTTTCTGCAACAGATGGAATAAAGGTTCAGCCATAACAGCAAAGTTGGGTATAAATTACCAGTAATACCCAAACATGTCAAAAAAAACTTGAATATCCTGCAGAGAGGTAGGAGGAGGCATTCTTTGGATGGATTAAATTTTATCTGAGAGTAGTTGAATCCCTTTAGCTGAGACTTGATGTCCTAGAAAATCCATTTCGTTTTAAAAGAATGAACATTTGGAAGGTTTGAGTTTTAAGGAATAACTCCGTATTGTCTAAAACTTCTTTTAGATGGTCCAAATGCTCGGTAAAAGTTATGGAAGACATGGTAATATCATCAAGGTATACCATAACACAAGTAAGCTTTAGATCCCGTAGCATACTGTCCATGGCCCTTTGGAAGGTTGCTGGGGCATTAGAGGTCAAAAAATGTACTCCAGGTGATTTGGATTGAGTGGAAACATACAAATTGGAGTCCGACGCTGGAGAATAAAATTGAAGATAAGGACCAGCAGCTTCAGTACAAATTTCACTAATCCAACAGTTCAGCTTAGAAAGCCCCACTTTATCATCTAATCAGCAAGATAGCTCGAAGATCTGTTCTTGTTGGGCATTATACTTGAGTTCCAGAGTCTCAATCTTCACTTGGAGCATTTATCCTTTAGATTCACAAGCATGGAGTAGAATATCGGTGTTCTTTGCCCAATTACCCAATTTGACTAACTTATTGGATAAAGACTGTAGTGACAAGAGGGGATCAATTGGTACCCCATTGGGGGTTAAGTTACATTACTTGGCCAAATTATAGAATTGTTCATGTAAGCGATCCATCATACTTAAGAGAGATTTGATTTGTTGAAGGGATCCGGAATGCCCATCAGCACCTGGAGGCCCCTGAGGTCCTTCTACGCCTGGTGGTCCCCAAGGCCCTACATTTCTGGGAGGTCCTCGAAGTCTATCAGCACCAGGTGGTCCATGTGGTCCTATACCCCCAGGTGTCCCATGAGGTCCTAAAACCCTGGGGGACCCATCAGTCCCATGGTTTTCTCTACCTCAGTGACCTGGAATTGAATTCCTGAGTACAGCTGCTCAAATTGAATGAGACAGGATCTATCTTCTGCCTCCATTAATTGATTATGTTAAGAGAGTTGGGAAAGACCCTCTCTCAATTCTCTCTGAATCTCCTAAACTTGCTCTGTGAATTGTTCATCAAAAAACTCAGACATCCTGATATTGAGCTGAATAAGCTGTTGATGAATTTTGTTGAGAAGGGTCCAATTACTAATCATGGCTCACGATTATCTTGTCTAAACTCAGAGGCAGACTTAAAAATTTGGAAACATGATTATTCAAGGATTGAAGTCCTTCTAGTAAATTGAGCATCCCTTGATGGTGCATTCCCACTATGGGTAATAAATGGTAAAAGTTTGGGTGAATGAGCTGGTGCAATTATTGCTTGGGGCCAATTCCAGGCATTTGGGAGGATTGCAACACTTCCTGCAAGATAGAGGATACAGCATTAGATTGAGATTGGGTAGCATGAATTCCAGGGATTAAAGCACCTTCAAGCAGTTGATTGATAATATTTTGTAAAGCCTCAGGTGGTCTTTAAAAATCTGAGGTAAAGCTTAAGCTAAGACCATAAAATTCCAAGTTGGCATGAAATTCCAACGTGGGGGGTAATTTTGGGATTTGGGTTTCAGATAAACAAACCCATTGTAATATATGGCCTTGCTCATGGTCATAAGCTTCTTCAGGCGAAAAATGAGAATCCATGGTAGTGATTGACGTTTTCACTGGTGTGTAACTCAGAGTGCCCATGTAGTGAGCACCTATCAGGAAGTTTTGAATTACACTTCCAATGGGGCAGGTTTTCTCTTGAAGTTACACTGAGCGGTTTCTCCAAAAAAGCATTAAATTAAACGAAAATACTGGTTATAATTCGACCAAAATTTTATTATCAAAAAGAGGGGATACCTATAGGCTTCATAACAGCTTGCAATATATCAGAGCAAATTAATCTCTGCGCGATCAAATCTTCAATCAGCTGATCAGGATTAGATTGATCATTAACTTTGATATACTGATATATGTTGCTCTCTCTTTCCAATGATGCCAGGTGAATTGATGGAGTAGTTTTTTGGAGATACGTAATTTGGTGAAATCCTGACACTATCTACTTGGGAATTTGCAGTTGATAATTGCATTCTGAGCTCCCAAATTTCCTGAGTAATTCCAGTGTTTCTGGCCTGCAATCTCAACACAACTGTCAAAATTTTTGAGAAATACTTATTTTTCAAGGCAACATCCTCATCCCTATTTGGGACGACTGGTTTTGCTGCATGAGCCCCCCCACTTTGACGAGATTTTGGGTGTAGGAGGTACCAGCTGCGGAGCCTTGATGACTGGGAAAATAATCCAAGATTGCCTTGTCTTGAGATCCCATCTTGATGTTGCTGTTACATCTGGCAGAATCTTCCAGGAATTGGTTATAGAAATCCATTTCAGAGAGTGTCACCAGTTTTGAGTGAGCACCAGTTGTCAAAATCTAAGGATCTCTCACTTAAAAATTGATATCCTGCACGCTTATTCAGGTCAAAATTCCGCTGGATGATCCTTGATATGGCCGGTGGCTTATAATATTCACCGTTCAGAAAATCACTAGGCTAATAATATGCCGTGATGCTACTGGTCAATTTCAGGCGTAATTTTCCCAATGTATTTTGGAACTTCTTCTGAGGCATGTTTCAATACAAACTGAGGATTTAGTCCTTCCAGTTTGTTGACACTTCTCAAAGAAAAGATTCAGATGAAAAAACCAGAATGAGATGAAATAAACTAACTCTTATTAGAAAATATTAGATGATTATTCATTAGGCCAGGTGCCAGTATATATACCTCTAGGGCATCTCCTGGCCACATTCAAACACAAAATTTCAACAGATATTTACCACCTCAGTTCAGGCCTTGAACTGATACGACTGAGGCCTTTTCTTAGGTTTATTGGTGGCAAAATACTCTCAAAGTTAGGAGAATTTCAGGTACAAAAATTGCAATAAAAGCATGCAATATTGACTTAGAATCTTCAGGTTTAGGTTTCGTCATACTGCTGACAAGTACACCTTCTGTGAAATTCTTGCCTTGATTGGATTGAATGACGTACCACTCTTTGGGACGTCAGCAGGCCTCTCCCTCAATGGCACTAGGTACTCCCTTTCAGGCAGTCCATGCAAGTGCCATGCCAATTATGCAGATCGACATATGAATTTCGCCCTAGAGTGGAAAATTGATTATCTTTTCTGTTTGTCCAATGGTCCATGAGATTTTTTGACGTTAAATATAGTCAGTCCCAAATGATTTTATATAAAAGTAAGTTGATTGTGTTCCTGATAATTGGGACCAATTGCCAAGATTTGATGCTTAGGATTCTGGATATAATATGCAAGCATATTCAGGCTGAGCGCATTGATAAAGGTAATTGATTGGATTGACATTGATATATTTGTCCTAAATTGTATGATTACATTAGGCTTTGAGGTGATGATATAGGTGTTAGCTCAAGCGTTGAAAGGGTAATCAGCACAATCTGATGGTTGTCAAAGGTTTATTTTTAGGTCAACCACCATAATCTGACCCATTTGTATCAAAATTTTGATAGAACAAAATTGATGAGTTGGATACCTAAGTCAGGTGAGACTGGGGTTCACTTGGGTTAATTATTTAGCAGCTTCTTGATGCTTACCCTTTTTCAGATTCATCTTAATTTGCTGCCTCAAGTGCACTTAAAATAATTTTCACATGACATTCAGATGATCCATCATTTCAATGAGTCAGAAATCCATCTTTGGCTTAATCTGGTCTGTCAAAGTTTTACTAAAATCAGATAGAGCTGTGCTGACTATCGATTTCCCTAGGTAATTTATTGAGGTAATTAATTTAGCCCCCCTCTTGGGTCTAGATATCAATGTGGATGAGTATTCCAAAAGAAATATTCTTCCCATCATGTCTGATATCAGGATATCCAACAGAAGCATAATGCTATGAGTTGATGCCTAATTTAAAGCATTTTTTGGCAACTAATACCAACAACTTTTGATAGTTGTGCATTTTATTGCCATTTTTCACATATATATCCCATAGTTTTTCTTGGTAAACTAATTTTGTTTCACAAACTAGATTTCATTAGTAGTAAATTTTATTTTTATTGTAGGCAACGGTTGCCTAAATAATCTTATGACAAATTCTTATTTTTATACCTAAACTCTTTTTCATAGTGAACTTCATTTTATCAGTCAGGAAGCATTATTATTTAAGGTTTGAAAACTATTCAGACCTGTGATATCACCTTTTAAGATAAGTGGTGCTTACTAATGGAAGCATCTGATCCAAAGTAGCATACAAAAAGGATTCTATAAGATGGGAGTTGATTCAAAGGCATAGAGCGCCCTTCTCACTTTGAGCATGGGTGCATAAAAAATGACTGGTTATAAAGAAAACTTATGTCTTAGTGACACAATCAGAAAAGTATGCCAACGATATTAGTCATCCAGCTAAGGCGTTATAAAAGACGCGCCTTAGAAACTGGCTGTTAAAAACTTGGAAGTTATTTATACAAAAATGAATTGAGAGTTTTTTAGCACAAGTATGAACTTTAAAACAGTACAAGCCACTATCTAGAAAAAGATGGCACACCAACAAGCCTTAAGCTATAAATTCCATTTCAAAATGAATGTAATTTAAAGGAGAAGATTCCTGTAAATTGTCAAATTAAGATTAACTTTAAATCTGCCTAATTATCAAGACTATTGTCCTGATTATATTAACCACTTTGTAAAGATGATGTTGGAATTGTAGGATTAGTCTTGGAGCCCTTGCGGCTAAATAGGGAGGAATTACCATTAAGCACCAAAAAGAGGAAAAAGCCAGTGGCGTCCCTCTTGTCACCCTGGACAATTTACCCCATGTGGTGGATTAGAGGCGGGTGACAGCGTATTATTTTAAAATCGCACTTAATCCATCTTTGCTAACCATCTAAGAGTTGGTACTGAAATTTGGGGTGTGTTAGGAGAAGTCCGTGGCCATAAGCCATCATCAGCAGAAGATTTACAGAAATATTCCTAAGCAAGAGGTTTCCTCCACTGGTTCAAGTTCTGATGGTCAAGTTAAACATGTAACTGGCAAAAATAATTGATCAAGTCACTTTCAGGCTTGGAAAACTCATCACTGTTCCCCTCCATTGTTAGCAAATTGAGGCCATCCCTGTTAGGTATGAGCGCAAAAAATTCTCTAATGTACCCAATGGGACCACTATCTGGCCTGGTCATAGTGTAAACTGATATCTGCAGGATTATTTGTCATCATCATGCTAAGCACAAATGAAGCATGATAAAATTTCTTGCCAAAAAAATTTGATACCCATCTGGCTGGGAAATTCAGATTTGACTTAGTATCAGTAACAGTTTAGGGTGTCAATCCACCATAGCCAAATTGTAAAGTTCCTGACATAAAAAGAAATTGTTTTTTCTTCCCCATTCAGTAGGTTTGTAAAGCAAAAGATTTCAACAGGTTTCGCTTATGCTCCATTTTTCACTTTCTGTTCCCTAGATTTTAAATCCTAGTTCTTGGAATTGTCACAATTACAATATGACTGGACAATAAGCCTTAAATAGCTATGGCGGTTTGGGAAGAATCTGCTGACCATGTTATTAGTTACGATTATTTGAGTGCCTTAAGATGAGGCAATATTGGGTTATAACAGATTGTTATTTGATTGCCTCCAAATAAGGCAATAAGGCAATGTCAACATTTGACAAATACAAATTAAATCACCTCAAATTAAGGCGATAGAGACCTAAAGAATAACAAGTCAAAACCAGGGAGAATTTGTGAAATAGAAAAGCCTAAACTATGAGAGTGGTATCATCTGAAGTCTCAGGTATATAAATGATATGGACGATTGAAGGAAAAAGTTAGTTAGTATTAGGGAGAGAGCAGAACAGCAAAGAGTTGATGCATTTAAAAAAATAAATAAAAGTGTTGTTGGAGCGATTGCTCCTATTTTCTTATATTTTCAGTCTGTTTAAAGGACTGACAGACCTCACATTGTCTGCCCATTTCTCAGTGGGTTTTGCTTGTGTGACTGTTACAGTGGATCTCAATGATACAGCCCAAGATTACAACAGGAATACAATTATTTTGTAAAAATTAAGAAGTTTAGTTGGCAGTTATTAGCTAAAATTTCTTATTTAAAGATTTCCTGGATAGTTCTTATGATTGCCCTATATCCCTGCATCCTAAATGTGGATAACTGTAAAAAGTTATTCTGGATGGTGCTTTAAATGAAAAAATCAAATTGAATGCCAGTGCAGTCTTATTATTATCAGCACGCTCTATTGAATTATTAAGTGATTCAAATTCTTGTCTTCTCCACCTTTACTATAAGTGGGGTGCTGCATTGGTTTGGTTTTATGAATGGATGGCCTAACCTTTGGTTAAGTTTTTTGTTTGCCAGAAGGATGGCCCAGTCTTTTAGATCAAAGTTTTTATGCCGCAGTTCTGAATTTCTCCTAATCCAAACAACAATTGTTATACACCCAAATCAAGTGAACAAGGGCTCAAGTTTTTATTCAACCCTTGTTCTGTCCAGCTTGACAGGCTGCAAGCGTGGGTGTGTTGTTTGTCCCTTTTGCCACTAATCTTCCATTTCATCCCGCTATCTTGTGTTCTGGTGATAGTATTCTTAAGTTGAATCTGACACTCCTGGGGAGAGGATGTATGTGAAATTCGATGGTGCCACTGTTGTCTGCAGTACAACAGGCGGAATTAGGCTTTCTCAGGTGGTGGGATCACAGTTTGTCCCTGAAGATGGTCCAGTAGATATGCTGGGAAATACCCCTTCCCCACCAGTTATGTTCCATGAAGTCACTAATAAACAAATTGTTGTAACTGGTAATAGGGCGTTATATTTTAATGGCACAGGTCAATACTCCAAAAATAACATGGTTTTTATGAGGACAGTTTTTTACCAAAAACATGAAAAAACCTCTTATACAGTAATAAGGTACTTATTAATAAAGTAAGGTAACAATTTAGTTTTAATTACTGTCAGAGGCTCTCAGGTTTTCTCAGGAAATCTTCTCAATAGGCTTCTACAGCTTTTTCCAGAAAAAAACCTTTCCCTTTGCCATACCTCCTCAAATATGCTTTCTCTTCTAGTGTTCTCTCAGTGCTTTTCATAGTTACTAAACAGCTCTTCATTTGGTGACTAAAATCTGCGCTGTCTAATTTGGGTAGGGAGTCAAGTAATTTTCTATTTATTCGAGGCAAGCCAACCAGGGGACAGACATTGCTGAAATAGAGAAGAAAGTATTGACCTGAAGCCTGAGCAGGGTCAACTCTGTCATAGAAAGTTTTTTTTCACCTCTGGATTGGGACTCAGATTATTCTGGTTACATCATAGGTAAGGTTTTCACGTTATTATACCTACTAACTGCCAATAGCTTCCTTCAGCTGGCACCCCAATCAATGTTCAACGGGCAGGAATTGAACCCACAACCCTTCAAGTTGGTAGCCGTATGCCCTATCAACTCGCCTTCCACCCTTGAGTCAAATAATTAGGGCTCAGGGTTTTTTTAATAAAGGCATATTATGATAAATATTATACTGGTGGATTGGACATAGAAATGTAGTACCCTATTAATGGTGGTTTTAACCAGCATGGAGAAATGTAGAATAAAATTTAGATATTGTTAAGTTTTCAGCTGATAGTGTAAGCTAAAGTAACTTAACAGTGAAATCAAGGATATAAACTCGCTCTTCAAATGAAACTCCTGCTCATAATTGGGAAGTAGATTCTCTGATAATCCCCAATAATAGCCAAGTAACTCTGGTATACTCACCATTCTTAAGTCTACTGGTACCAACAAATACAAGACCTTCTGTCTTTGTACAAAATCAGGAAATTATTCCACTATAATTGGGACTACTTCTCCAGCAGGCAACTATGTACTTCTCTTGGGGAGAATAAACACACACAACTATATAATATAGATGTAATGGTGACAGATACAAATATCTGATAGATGACAGATGGATAATAATTAATAAACTAAGTGACAGTAGTTATTAATTATCAATAAACTAGTAAATGATGATTAATTGATTTAATTGATGTTTTATTAATTGGCCAGGTGCCAGTATTATATACCTCTTGGGCATCTCCTGGCCGAACTCATCTATTAGATGAGTTCATTCATATTATGCCAATCCTCTGCTGGTCAGGGCAATAATTATGAAAAATCCCCATGTCAATTCAGCCCATGAATTGACTAAAAATAACAATTGTTTTAGCAATTGGAGGCAATTTTACTCTTATAATTGGGACGACTTTGGGTTTTGAACTCAACATCAAAATTTTCCCAATTAGGAGCTACATCATAACTCAACATCTAACAATAAATGGGGGAATAAAAAATATATGATCATAAAAGATGATGCACCCCAATCTGGGATGTTGGCAGGCCTCTCAATAGTACTAAGTACACCCATAATTGGGACATCTATATTTAAGTGCTTAATTATCAATTTCATTAAAATGAACCCAACTTCCACCTTAATGCATTAAGATTAATGTACTAATTTAGGAGGGCAATTTAGTAATGCTGTGGGACCACTTTGTACCCAAGTGTACCCATAATTGACCATAATATAATAATATCATAGCTATTATTAGCTAC
>JAKSZP010015481.1:0-14069 GCA_022478985.1 Massospora cicadina | reverse complement strand
AATATAAAACTAGACTATTCAGATGGTTAGTCTTTGCGGTCAATAAAATATTATCATATGCTAAACCCTTTAAGTACATATTTTCAATATAACAATTCCATATACCGTATAGTAAACAAGCTATACAGTTTAAACAATTATTCCATAAACCCTATACCCATGGATGCATAAACACCTATACCTGAACAAATCCCTCTTCCATTATTTCCATGTCCAAACATTGCTGGTGTACTGGCTTTAACAGGAATGGGAGTGGTTGAAGCAATCTTTCCTTCTTTAGGGCTAAACCACCCAATTGTCCTTGCCATTATCTATATGGTACGCACTGCCCCTTTGTTATACTAGACCTTTAGCTCAGGGTTAGCAGGATCACGGCTTACTACCATAAACTTGGATAAAGTAGTAACAGTCCCTGACAAACCTGGTCTGGCCTCACAAATTTGTGAAAATCAGTAAAAGTTTTTTTTTGATTTTTGCCAAGATTTTAAAAATTATCCATCCACTCCCCCACCTGCCAGCCGACCAAACCCCATCGCCAATCCCCAACCACCCAATAATTAAGGCAACTGCTCTGTTGATGGGCATTTGTCAGTTCATTCTCTATTCTCCTCAGGCTTTGCACCAAAATAAAGTCGATTACCCCAAACACCTTTCAGACTCTGCATGTTTATTTTTCCTATTCAAAATTCCGCCAATGGATCCGGCAAAGCACGCTGCCACCCAAATAATTATCCCAATGATCACTGAATGGGTCGTCCAGTCACTTGACCCTGCCACGCAGTGGTGGATCATATCTGTGGTGAACCACCTCACTCTTGATGACGGAGTTGACTCTCCATCCATTTTCATGTATCCTTTAAATGCATACCCATCTGTACACTTTGCTAACAGGTTTTCCGAGAGCGCTCCCCTATTGGAGCAACCTCAGGGCGCTCCAATCCCAATTCCCATGAGCTCGGCCCCCACACCTGGCTTGTCCGCTATTAATCCCACCCACCTAAGGGCCCCAGAGTACATGACCAAGGGGTACTCAGCCCTAACGCTCATCTTGGGCCCATTTTCCCCTCCAGCACCCCTGTCTGCGCGTTAGGTCTTGTGCCGCCCCTCTCTGGTGCACAGACCCACCTACCCATAACTGAAGGCCAGCAACCGTGCACCCTGGAGGAGTTGTCATCCTCCCCGCCTTTCATGCCCTTAGGGTTGCCCTCACAAGACTCGCAGTTGCCCCCATTGCAACAATCTGGTTTGCCTTGGGGGCCTTCAGTATTTATAAACATTTACTTTCCTCATGTCCCTACTTGATACCCCCTTCTTCTAGTTGCACGGACCGCTGTGCCCTTTGCATTTAGATCTCCACTGGGTGCTCACACACCCTGACTGGGAGCCCAGTCTTATTCTTATCAGCCGTTTCCATGAATATAATGAACTGACCCATAACCTCGGCCTTCTCCACCCTCCTCATCGGCACTGGTGAAGCGTTGGCCTACACCCTAACCTTAAATGTACTCTCTCTCTGTGATCTGGCCTTCTCCTGCTGGTCGGCGGCCTCATTTGTCTGAGCATGCCGCCAGTTTGTGTTGACCTGGTCCCCGCCCTGAAAACCCCTAGCGTCAAGTATCACTCCATCAGTCAAAATGATAGGGTTGGGAGTCCCCCCTATCCCTTCTGATGAGGTAGCTGACCAAATCCTGGGTGTCTTGGCAGAACTTCAGGTGCGCTTCACTGCCAATGGGGGAGAAGCTCCCCTTCCTTCTGATGCCCAGCAGGCGTAGCTCTCCTCAATGCTCTAGATGGGGATGCCCGCCGCTGGGTCAGGGGAGTGCTCCTCTCTGCTGCTAAGTCTGGGAACCCCACCCCCCTACTGGCACTGGTTACTTCGGCGGTCCAGGCCCCTGAGTCTAGATTGGCGCGCCTCCTCCATCTCTTCACACTAGGACAAAAAGCCACGGACCTGCCCTCCCTGATTGAAGCCTTCACAGTCCTGGCCCCCACGGTGCCCATCCCCCGAGATCGCCATCTCCGCCTTCTGAAATGCCTTGGACCCCACTGCGGCTGCCCATGAACCTTGGGACCCCCTCTGGGTCCTTAGAAATTGCATTATTGGTGGCTTGCGCAATTGGGGCCAGGCCCTTCCATACACCTGCGTGCGCTGTTGCAGCTCTTGAGGGGCCGCGTGCCACCCCCTCTCCCCTTGCCAGTGGTTTCAGCCAAGGGAAGTGCCCCCAGGTCTCACCGCCCTCTGCGCCCCCTCTGTACCCACCTTGGGTACCCTCCTCGCGGAAGAGCCCCTGCCTGCTGCACCCCCTGCTCTCACCCCAGATCAAGAAAGTGGGCCCTTGATCCCCCAGAGCTCGGAGCCTGCCCACCCTGGCGCCACCCCCATTTAACCTGGAGGCCCCCCTCAAAGAGAGTGGAGCGGGCATACGCATCAACCCTCGCTGCCCCATTTGGGACAAGGAGGAAGCAGAAACCCCTCCCCAGTTCCAGACCAGCCCGCGCCTCTTGGTCAATCTCTTATAATATGGGTCATGCTCCCTCCTCGACTGCCCTCTCTCTTTCCCACCCCAATAAAGAAGATCAAGCCTACTACTTGTTCCCCATCTCCTTCCCCTCAGAGTCAGGTGAATTTACCATGCAAGCCCTCCTCGACACTGGAGCGGCAGGCAACTTTATTGACCTCAGTGTGGCGCATTCCTTGGACCTGGCAATGGAAGAAGACTCTTCAGTACTAGGTGCTTCATCAGAGCCCATGAAGTCTTACCGCGTCTGACGCCCATTGCACTTCTCTGTCCACAACTTTGGGTTCTGTGACCACTTATCAGCCGTACATGACTTGCTCTACCCCACGATCTTGGGGGTGGGCTGGTGGCGGTGACAACAGGTCCACATCAATCTTACCAGTAAATTTTTGTTGTTCTCTAACCTCAAGTTGAGTGGAGAGTTTCCCTTGTTGAAAACCCTCACCCTTGACACATCCCTCGGCTCTATTTCTCCCCCAGACCCCGCTCCTATTGACCTCCCTTTGGACTTCCCACCCTTCCTAACCCCTATAAGTCCATCTTTAACATGTTGCTGGCTTCCAAGCTCCCCCTACACTCCAAATATGACATAACATTTCAGCTGATGGTTGACCTAGTCAAGATCAACTGCCCCCTCTACCCCTACATAGAGGAAGAGGACAAGGCCTTGGGGACTTGGCTAGACAAGATGTTAGAGAAAGGTTGGCTTATCAATAAAGCTTCACCGGTCGCCTCCCCCATAGTTTTTGCTTGGAAAGCAGATGGCACTCTGCGCCCTTGAATCGACTATGGCCACTTCAACAACATCACCATCCCTGACCCCTACCCGTTGCCCTTAGAGCAGACCATTGCCCAAGCCAACGCCAAATCCTGGGTCTTCTCAAAACTGGATCTGGTGAATGCCTTTAATCAGGTGAGGGTGGCGAGAGGACAAGAGTGGCTCACAGCTATCTGCACCTACTGGGGACTTTTTTCAACTCAGAGTGATGCCTTTTGGACTGAAGAATGCTCCGGCCACCTTCCAACGCCTCATTGATGATTTGCTTGGGGACTTGCGCTTCTCATGCGTTGTAGCCTACATTGACGATATTCTAATCCACTCCCCTACCCCAGAGCAACATGCCAAGGATCTTGAAGCAGTGGTGGCTGCCCTCCACAAAGCAGGGCTCTTTGTGAAACCCTCAAAGTGCGAATTTTTCTGGGATGAAGTGACCTTCTTAGGTAACCTCATCCTGAAGGACGGATATGCTGTTCCACCCTCTAAGCTTGAGGCGATCCAGTCTTGGCCTACCCCTACTACACAGAAACAACTCCGAAGTTTCCTTGGCACCATTACCTTCTTAAAAAAATTTTCCTCAGCCCACGCCCAACTGGCGGCACTCCTTCACCCCCTCACTGGGAAAAACGCCCCCTTCAAGTGGTCCCCAGAATGCCAGCAGGCCTTTGAGTCTATCAAGGAAGTTTTCCTCACCGCCCCAGTCCTGCGGCATGCCGACACCTCCTGCCCCTTCATTGTAGCCTGCAATGCCTCATCGGTGGCAGTGTGTGCTATGCTGCTACAGGAGCATGAGGGGGTTGAGCACCCAGTGGCCTACTACTCCCACAAATTCACTTCCACAGAACAAGCATGGCCAATATATGACAAGGAGCTAGCGGCAGTGGAGTGGTCACTCACCCACTGGCGATACCTCCTTCAAGGCTCCCGGCAAAAAATCACCATTTGGACTGACCATAAGGCATTACTATACTACCACAAACCCCAGAAGTTGGGGCACCGCCAAACTCGCACATACCAGGACCTCTGTGGGTTTCATCCTAAATATGAATTCATAAGAGGCCCCCTGAATGTGTTGCTGGACATGCTCAGCCAGAACCCATTGCTATCACCCAATGGTGGAGAGGACCTGCTAGAGCTTACTACTGCAGTGCCCCCTCCCAAATCCTCTCCTTAGCTCCTCCAATGGTAGCCTTTGCTGTCCTTTCCCCCAATGCCCCGCTCCTCCCCCGCATCCTTGCTGCCCAGACCTGTTGCCCCAAAAGGTTAGAGCTTTACACTGACCTAGAGTCCTCAAGTCAGAAGAGAGCCCCAGACACCCTGCGGGAGGGAACCATCTGGTTCCGTGATTGGGTTTGAGTCCCCCCATCTCTACGCAACTGTTCTATTAAAGAACACCATGTCCCCCAGACTGCTGGGCACCCTGGCATCAAGAAGTGCGCTGATCTCATAAAGAGAACTTATAATTGTCCAGGGTCCTCAAAGGACATCCCCGCCTGGATCTCCCGCTGTGTTACCTGTGCCAGAGCAAAATTGGACCAATCTGGAAAAAAGGGGTGCTACACCCCCTGCAGCAGACAGAAGGCCCGTGGACCTCAGTCTCAGTAGATTTTATCGTGGAGCTCCCCCTCTAATGGCTCAGATGCTATCATGGTATTCATTGATCGTTTTACCAAGTTTGCCCTCTTCATCCCATGCCTCTCCTCTAATACTGCGGTGGAGAGCACAAATTTATTTGTCAACCATTTCTTTACCATGTTTGATCTCCCCAAAGAGATAGTGAATGACAGGGGACCCCAGTTCACTGCCCAGTTCTGGGAAGAGTTGCTAACCCTCCTCAGCATCAATCCCTGCAGATCCATGACCTACCACCCCCAGTCCAATGGGCAGACTGAGCGGCTGAACCAGGTACTGGACCAGTACCTGCACTGTTATGCGATGGCCTCCAGGATACTTGGGCCAAGAACCTACCCCTCGCACAGTTTGCGTATAACAATTTACTCCACTCCTCAACCAACCTCTCCCCCTTTGAGGCCACCCTGGGTTACAACCCCTCCTTCCAAGTTGGCCCATAGCTCTCCTCAACAGTCCCTGCAGCTAAAGACCATGTGTGTGCACTCCGCGAGACACACAACCTGGTTTGTGAACATTTGACAAAGTCCATCAAGGATTACAAAAAGTTTTCCAACTGGAAGCGCCTACCTGGACACAAGATCAAAGTTAGCTCCCTTCTTATTCTGGACACCCAAAATCTTCCCTTAAAAGCCCCACCCAGAAAATTGCAGCCAAATGCTCTGGTCCCTTCGAGGTGGAGAAGGACTTAGGCAACGGAGCCTATCATTTTAAGCTGCCAGATCACTGGAAACAGCATAATGTCTTCCACACCTCCCTCCTGACCCCCTTCAAAGGGGAAAGGCCAACATCACCAGAGCTTATCCTCATCGGGGAATCCCAGGAAGTGGAGGTGGAGGCTATCCTGGCTTTCTGGAGGTCCCACAGATCTGTTCAATACCTTGTTGCCTGGAAAGGCTACCCCTCATATGAGAACAGCTGGGTGAGTGCACGCAACTGCGCAAATTGCAAGGACCTGGTAGAAGAATTCCACAACTCCCACCCAGCAGCCCCCGTCAACCCCAGAAGATTGCAGCCATCCTGGCCATAAAGCTCCCAGAGAGGCACAAGAACTATGCCCTGGTCCATGCCCCGGGTGGGGGCCTCCTCCCTGTCAAAAAAGGAAAGGGAAGTGTAAGTCTTGGGGACCAGAATTACAACTGGATAGGGAGCGGCATCCCTTTTGGACCAAAAGGGGGCCAAAGGCCCAAGTGGACCCCCTGTCACAGTTGAGCAACCTGGCGCATGTGGTTGATGAGTGCTGAGTAACTGCCCTTACACCTAGAGATATCCAAATCTCTCCCCTCCGCCCCTCCCCAACCCTGATAAAATTAATAGAGAGTTACCTGCCAGGAGATCATGCAAGCCAGGGCCTTGGGCGGGTCCTTGGGTTTTCCCACTTACCAGGGAAAATTTACCAAAATTTTAAAGAAACTGCCAGCACAAGTATTAGAGCCCAGCCTGCAGATTCCGGGCTAATGGAGCTGGTCTGGACTGGTCAGGTCTGAGAATCAGATCGAAACTCAATTCAGGTTTTTGGACCAGGCCACCAGTGACTCAGACCAGTTGCCCCCACCCCTCAGAATGGATCTGAGAAGCTCGGATCACATAGACATATAAATAAAGAGTTTGGACCGGGTTGTGAACAACTGAGCACCAAGGCCACAGCCCCCCAGGACGAATCTGGAATTTGCGAACTACTTGGGCTTCCAGACTCAAATGGTCAAGGCCTGGATTGGTACCATTGACCTGGTCTAGCCTCAAAAATTTGGGAAAATCAGAAAAAGTTTATTGATTTTTGCCAAGATTTTGAAAACCATCCATCCACTCCCCCACCCACCAGCCAAACAAACCTCATCGCCAATCCCCAACCACCCAATACTTAAGGCAACTGCTCTGTTGGTGGGCATTTGTTGGTTTATTCTATATTCTCCTCGCGCTTTGCACCAAAATAAAGTTGATTACCCTGAACGCCTTGTTGCAGACTCCACCTGTTCATTTTTCCTATATTAAAATTCCAATGATTGATCTGGAAAAGCGCGCCGCCACCCAAATACTTATCCTGATGATCGCCAGATGGGTTATCCAGTTGCTCGACCCCACCACATGGTGGTGGATCATATCCACAGTGAACTGCCTCACTCTCGATGATGGAGTTGACTCTCGATCCATTTTTGTATATCTGTTAAATGCAGACCCATCCATTTGCTTCACTGATGGGTTTTCTGAGAGTGCTCCCCTATTGAAGCAGCCTCAGGGCACCCCCGCCCCAATGCCCGCGAGCTCAGCCCCCACACCTGGCTCATCCGTCGTTGATCCACCCACCTAAGGGCCCCAGAGTACATGACCAAGGGGTACTCAGCCCTAACGCTCATCTTGGGCCCATTTTCCCCTCCAGCACCCCTGTCTGCGCGTTGGGTCTTGTGCCGCCCCTCTTTGGTGCATAGACCTACCTACCCATAACTGAAGGCCAGCAACCGTGCACCATGGAGGAGTTTTCATCCTCCCCACCTCTCCTGCCCTTGGGGTTGCCCTCACAAGACTGGCAGTTGCCCCCATTGCAACCATCTGGTTTGCCTTGGGGGCCTTTGGTACATTTATAAACATTTACTTTCCTCATGTCCCTACTAGAACCCCCCTTCTTCTAGTTGCACAGACCGCTGTGCCCTTGGCATTTTGAGCTCTCCACTGGGTGCTCACACACCCTGACTGGGAGCCCAGTCTAACTCTTATTAGCCGTTTCCATGACAACCACCCTCAAACTTTGGCCCCCAGCTAAAAATAATTAAGGGATACATGGTATCACATCTATGGTCTCAAAAGTGGTGTGGGGCTATGGTGGCAGTGGCGCAAGGGGCAGCAAGGTGCTCTGCACCAGAAGGAACGGAGAAGATGAGGCTGGTTTGAGAGCCATAAGCCATAAGCCCAGACATTAGATGCTTATATAAAATTTGGGTGGGAGGTGAGAAAGGAGGTTTGCAAATGATCTACCAATGTGGTTAAAAAGGGAGGCAAGTTTGGGTAGTAGGATTTGGGGTATTTTTATAGATCAAAGGAGTCAACGCCGCTGAAGTACCATCCTCCTCCATCTGAAAGCCCATGTCAAAATAGCACTTAAAAGGGCGGAAATCAATAAAGTCAGCTAGTGCAAAGGCAGCAGTGACAAGTTCTATGATTGATTTGTTGGCATATGGGAATAAATGCCTGTAGTCAACATGGAGGCAAAATTGAATGTTGAACTGAGAAAGGACAAGAGGTTGGGGGTGAGATGGGTGGATGCATGCAAGGTGGAGTGCTAAGCTCTGTGGGGGACAAATCGGCCATAAAATGTTTGTCAGGCTATTTGAGTCCATTTGAACGCGTTTCCCCACAGGGTGGAAAATACTAGGTGGTGGAGCACCACTGCCCCATACTGGGGCAGCAGGTGGCAGATCTGAAGACATCAAATGGGAAATGGATGTGGCCAGACGGTGGTGGAAAAATAAACTTTTATCAAAATTTACTTTAAGTGAAATTGAATGGAAAGAAAAGACCTTAAACTGTCTTATCATGTATAATTAATATTAAGTTGCTTATATATGTAAAGACCTTATAATCCAATTTGGTTTCCAAACCAGATTTAAATCCAAATGATTATAACTACTATTCTTAAATGCAGTCCTTCACTTTTCTTATTGCTAGTGGTGCCTAACCCAAAAGGGGAGCCACCACACATTTTTATTTGCAAATGAGCCAAACAAAGGAATTATTGTAAATAAAAAATTTCTAATATAGCCCCTAAATATCAGCCTAGGAAACCATATTAGAAGGTTTAGAAGCTTTAAAAAACTTTTGTCTGGTGCCCGCTTTAGCTGGAAGACCATGGTGGACAGCATTGGGGTGGGAGCATCAGCGGCATGTGGCATAGGGTGGTATAATTGTGGGTTTTCTTCATTAACGAGGATGACGGTGTCCATCACCTCAATGTATTGAGCAAGTTGATGCTCAACAAAAGTGCTGAGAGAAGGCACGTAAGTGAAAGACCTGATGTGCTGGTGGGTTTGGGGAAAAAGGGGTCAAACAGAGAAGTTCTTGCTACTTCAATGCATGCGCGGCTCACTACAAAAGAAAGCTCCTCAATTTCATATTTTGCATCATCATCAAAATAATGGGGAAATTTGGGATGGGAATACCATCAACAAGGGGTCCCATCGCCCCATGGAGATGTTGGCGAAAGAGGGTGTTGGCTGGAGCAGCTACTGCTTCTACCGCCATTTTGTTTATATTTTTGTAGCTAGGAAAACCGTTTTTAGATTAAAAACAGCGGTTTTGCAAATTGGGAGGATTTACAAAAATTTCCTCCGAAGCAAAATCCACCCTAACAATACAGCTGAGTTGCTATCATCAATACATTCAATGCACTTGAATGGATTTAGCTTGGCTAATTCTGGGCCAGCTACTGGAGTTGGTGCTATGGTGGAATCTGATTGGCTGAAAAATGATTGACCATGGCAGCTCAGCTGAAACTATCTCAGCCATCAGCTCAGGATTTTATAATTTCAACAAAAATTTTTAAAAAATTTATATTGTGATTTTCTGCTGCTTTAGAAGCCATGTCAGAATTAGCTGAGGTTGGGGGCAGGAGGATCTTGCCCCATTAAAAAGATTTAGGAGAGGCAGCAGCTGGACTGACACCAGAAGGAGGAGCGGTGGAAGCAGCGGAGGTGGAAGCCATAGAGCACTTGCACTTCAAATGATCTAATTTGGAGCAAAAGGGGCATATGGCGTGGCTGTTTTTGACATGTGCCCAAAAAGGGTGATCAGGTGAAGATCTGATCACAGTGTGGGTGGAGAATCATGAGGTGGGTGTTGCAATGGAAAGGGTGGTTCATCACAAAGGCGCAAGGCCCTGCCAGCTAACCTGCACAGTTGGGAACCACAAACTGCAAGAGAGGGTCTGTCCATAAATGGCCAAACCCTCTGTCAGTTCATGGCAAAGGCTTTCAGAGGAGAAAAATGATGGAAACCTAGCAATCTGGACCACCAAAGTAGCCTCTTCTTGGAGCTGCGTGCAAACAGTGAGGATAGGAATCTTTTTATAAATGATTGCCAACTTAGATGCTGCTGCCATATCAGCCTCAGATCGTAATCTGATGTTAAAATAGCCTTTAAAAGGGCGAAAATTGATATATTGGGAAGTTTTGAATACCACGGTAGCCATCTCAATGATAGCCACACTCACATATGGGAAAAGATTCGCATATTTGACCCAGAGGCTGAAATGCAGGTTGTCTGAAGGAGCACCAAAGAGCTCTGAATCACCGCACATGAGCTTGTGAGATGGTGGGCTATGTCCTGAGGTGGGATGCAACGCTTGATGAGCATTGGGAAGGTTAGCAGAGCCATCCTGGGTGCACTTCAGTGGTGGCCAAAGGATGCCAGAAGGCAGCGTACTACCACCCCAAGCTGGGCAGCAGTGTAAGTCCCAAGGAACGTCCTCTGGGCATTGATTGGGCCACCTTTCTGTTCTTGAGCAAGAAAGTACCAAAGAGGATGACCATACCCCTCATTACTCAGGGCAATCTCGCTCGCATGGTAGACAAGTGCTGGAAAATAGCCTTTCAGCTTCAGATCCTGGTTCTGGTACTTGCGCTCTCCTCAGCAGAACTGTTACGAGGTATTAGTAGAATCTGCGCTGAGATCACAAAAATAGAACTGATTGTAACTAATTCAAGCAGCAATCAGTGAATACTCAGATTTCAAATGGTCAAAGAGGTATGTAGGCTGATCTATTGGCCAGAACACCTGATGGTTGTAATTCAGTTTACATGATTATTAAAAATCTTCCCCCCTCCCAAAACCGTCAGGCATCACCCCTGATGGGCAGCTTCCTACTGGAAAATTGGGCGTTGCGCCTGATGCAATACCACTGACCGCAACTTGGCCCATCACCAAATTTTTTGATGTCAGTCCCCCAGGGAACTAACCCTCCTATTCCCAAATAGTTCACCTCTTAGGTTGAACTTACCGCAATTTGGCCTGCCACCAAACTTAGCGATGTCAGTCCCCAGGGAACTAACCTGACCATTTCCAAATAGTTCACCATTTATATCAATCCAACTGAAACTTGGCTCCTCGCCGAATTTTGCAATGTCAGTCCCCAGGGAACTAACCCACCCATTCCCAAAATAGTTCACCACTTAGGTTGAACTTGCGGAACCCAATCCTGGCTTATTTTGCCCAAAATTGATGACTATTTAATTGTGTGCATCGCTCTGAGAAAATTGTTGGTCAATTCTCTTCCCTTAACTTTTCAATAAAAACACCCTCCCCCAAATTTCCGTTTTTATCTGTTGAGATTTAAGTTCCCTTCCAGTTCCATATCCGTCATACCAGCAGCAGTGCCCCTGGCATTCTGGTTCACCACTTGGATGCTCTGGCATCCAGGCTGGTAGGCCAGTCTATTTTCTACTTGCTGTTCACCTGACATAATTGACCAACCATTAATCCCTACCATTTCCACCTTTCTTGTAGATATTGGCGCAGCAATGGTCCCTTAATTCCAACTGAATCAGGTTGTAAAGAAGATCATCTCTGCCTACATTAGCCCCATCCCACTCAAAACTCCAAACCCATACCCCATAGTTGCCATGGCTACCTTGCCCATGTCATAAGAGTCTGATATCTCAACTTGCAATAGTTTGTCCTCCAAAGCCCAGTAGTTTCCCAGCTGTCACCCTTCAAAGGTGCAATCCCTATGGAACTGGAAAAGACTATCATCAAAAATGGGGAAGAGGCTGAAGAAGAAATTATCCCAGCGTCTCAGAAATCGTGACGTTCCATCCAATATCTTATGGCTTGGAAAAAATATCTGGCCTATAAGAACAGTTGGGGCAAGGCGCACAATTGCGCAAATTGCATGAACATGGATGAAACATTCCACATATCCCACCTTGAGACTCTCCCTATCCCCAAAAAACCTGAGTCAGTAATGGCATCAAGTCACCCAAGGCGCACAAGAAGGTGGCTCTCATACAGTTTCCCAGTGATGAGGCTATTCTCTTGGAAAAAGGAAAGGTTAATGTAAGTCCTGAGGAACGTCCTCTGGGCGTTGATTGGGCCACCTTTCTGTTCCTGAGCAAGAAAGTACCAAAGAGGATGGCCATACCCCTCATTAATCAGGGTAATCTCGCTTGCGTGGTAGATGAGCGCTGGAAAATAGCCCTTCAGCTTTGAATCCCGCTTCTGGTACCTGCACTCTCCTTGGCAGAACTGTTACGAGGAATTAGTAGAATCTGCGCTGAGATCACCAAAATGGAACTGATCACAACTAATTTGAGCGTCAATCAGCTGGATACTTGGATTTCAAATGGTCAAAGAGGTATGAAGGCTGATCTATTGGCCAGAACACCTGATGGTTGCAATTCAGTTTACATGATGATCAAAAATCTTCCCCCCTCCCAGATCTGTCAGGCATCATCCCCAATGGGCAGCTTCCTGCCAAAAAATTGGGCGTTGCGCCTGATGCAATACCACTGACCACAACTTGGCTCATCACCAAATTTTGTGATGTCAGTCCCCCAGAGAACTAACCCCCTATTCCCAAATAGTTCACCTCTTGGGTTGAACTGACCGCAACTTGGTCTGCCACCTAACTTTTTGATGTCAGTCCCCAGGGAACTAACCCGCCCATTTCCAAATAGTTCACCATTTAGGTCAATCTGACTGAAACTTGGCTCATTGCCGAATTTTGCAACGTTGGTCACCAGGGAACTAACCCACCCATTCATGAATAGTTCACCACTTAGGTTGAACTTGCGGAACCTGATCCAGCTTATTTTCCCCAAAATTGATGACTATTTAACTGGGCGCATCGTTCTGAGAAAATTGGTTGTCAATTCTCTTCCCTTAAATTTTTTAATAAAAACACTCTCCCCTAAATTTCCGTTTTTATCTGTTGAGACTAAGTTCCCTTCCAGTTCCATATCCGTCATACCAGCAGTAGTGCCCCTGGCATTCTGGTTCACCACTTGGATGCTCTGGCATCCAGGCTGGTAGGCCAAACTATTTTCTACTTGCCATCTGCCTGACAAGCAGGCGTCAATGGCATCAACATGATGATTAATCTGCTCAATTTGAGCTACTGGATTTTTGTACTTTTTAAGAAAATTAAAATTTAGCTTTGATTAGTTGATCAAAGCAAAAAAAGCAGAATGCACTCCTTCTCCATATTTTTTGTTTAAGTCAAGTCAACAATATAGCAGTACTCAACAAACATATTCTTTTTATACAATGGCTTCTTATGAAGAACTTAATTACACTCTTTTAAATTACTATTGCTCTTTCCTATTTATTATTTTGCTAATTTAATATTTATATAAACTTTACTCTTCATATCATATTTTATTAATAATTTTTCCATTAGTTCCTCAATTTTAGTTTATCTTCTCAATGCTCTTTTCTAAAAAATATACTATTATATTCTTTGGATTTATCCTTTCCCATTAATTTAATTTCCCCATCAAAGGTGCATTAGCATCCCCAGGTCAACCCACCTTAAATAGATAATAAAACATACTAATATATTAAACCCTTTATCTTTTATACTTTATGAGGGTTTTAAATAGGCTGTCTGTTATTTTTTTATAGTTTTAACTGTATATATATATGCTTATTTAATTTAGAAGTGAGCTTGCTTAATCCACTTTCATACTAATTTAAAAAACAATTTTCGCTCAGGTAATTTTAACTCTGCTTGAGAGACTTAAAATTGATAGTACATAAAATGTTTGATTTATAACTTTTCTTTCTCGTTGCAAACACTTTTGCAACCCATTCAATTCAAGACTAAATCTAGTTTGATAATCTCATAGAGGAGATTAGTCTGCGCCCATGTCTGGGAGCAGTTGGGCAAGCAAGGCAAGAGGAGCAGGCGGAAGGCCCGCAGCCTCCAACGTTCAAAAACGCCCCAGAGAATCTGGCAGAATAGAAAAAATCTCAAAAAACTGGCGGTCACAATTTCCCCAGAGATACTTGCGTGGCAAGCATGATGCAACCAGTACATCAACACGCCACACTCTCAGCCACTTTAGTCCATGGAATTCGGAGCCCGTGTGTATCTGGACATTCAAAAAATGGCCTTATGGGAAAAATTTTGTGAAGATGTACACAAAATTTTCCTGACT
>JAKSZP010015480.1:0-14118 GCA_022478985.1 Massospora cicadina | reverse complement strand
TGATGAATATGAATTCTGGGATATTTTGTGGTTGATTTAGATAAATGACATACCCTTGATTAGGACGTCAGTAGGACTCTCTCAATATCACTAGGTATTCCCATTCAGGAGGTCTATGTGCAAGTGCTATCATGCTGATTATGTGTACCAACATACAAATATGCCCTAAGGCAGGCAATTGATTACATTTTTTTGTTCGTCTGATTGTCCATGGGACTTTTAAACGTTAACTTCAGGTCAGTCCCAAATAATTTTGTATACTGATTTCTTAATATTGGTCCCAATTTTTGGGACTAGTTTCTGAGGTTTGGTGCAGCAATAATTGTCCCAACTGTGTAAGGTATTTGGCCCAAGCTACCAATAGAATAATTAATTGAATTGACATTGAGTTGATCAGCCCAGCCAAGTAGTTGCAGAGAAGGTTGTCCTAAATGTGAGGGGGTATTCAGCCCAAGCTTTAGTAATATAATTAAATCCATATTTTTAATAATCAGCCTGATCTGTGTTTTTGCAAGTGTTATAATTAGATTTTAGTTCAAGCATTAGGAGGACAATTGACCAATCTGTAGGTTGTCAAAGGGTTTATTTTCAAGTCAACCACAGAATCTGACATATCCCCCACTTGACTTGAACATAAGCCCTATGATTCCCAATTAGCCTTCACTGACTATTGTCAATGTTAATTTTGGCCTGACCAGCTGACAAATCTGGAGTTTAATTTTCTTATTGTTATTTTCAGCCCAAACTGCCAACAATTCTGGAGTTATATCTTTTTATTGTTTGTTTCAGGCCAAAATGCTAACGATTCTGGAGTTATATCCTTTATTGTTAATTTTAGCCCAAACTGCCAACAATTCGGGTGTTGGATACTCTCCCCACCCCAAGTGTGAACTAAAAGTAGTACTTAGGTAATTTATATATTTTTAAATTTTTTAATTTATATACTTTTATTATTATTATTCTATAATTTTTCTTTATTTTATTTTGTATGCAATGCTAATATTTTTATGTTACGTTTTTTAATTTTTTTATTTGATCAGCCAGCTTGTTAGCCTTTTTATAAATTTAAGTGGACATAGTTGTATATAAAATCAGCCTTAACTTCTCTATTAACATGTGTTGTTTTCTCCATGTTAGTCAAGGTATGCAAATTGCTTGTTAAACAACATTGTTAATGCTGATTAGGTCAAAAATGATTTTGTTCCCAGTATCTGGCTTGGTCTGAACATAATTTTTTAAAATCAGTGCACTTTAATTTAAGTCCAGGTAATTTCTTTGGCCCAAAGTGGCATGGATGGTGAGCTATCTTGTGCTTGCTGATAAAAGGTCAATCAGGCTTGTTGTATCCACATTAGCTCCCCTACTGCTATAAGATCCAGGGTATCAGAGGCACTCATATCAGATCTAATTTCCATCCTATTATTGCAATTTCGCCTGGCTGAATCTTCCAGTAATTGGTTATGATGATCCCTTTCAGAAAGTAACACCAATATTGAGTGAGCACCAATTGTCAAATTTCATGGATTGCTCACTTGTTTAATTAAATCCTTCACACTAAATTAGGCTGAAGTTCAGCCAATGGATCAACAATTTTGCCAGTGGCTTACAGTTTTTGAACCATTTGGAAACTCACTAGGCATACTCAAATGGCTCCAACTTTTCTGGCCGATTTTGGGTTTGATTTCCCTTCATAATTGGGAACTTTGGCTGAGGCAGGCAAAGTTGCAAGCTTAGGATCCTGAGATCCCAGCTTGCTAACACTCTCCAAAAGCGACTTAAGATACAACTTAAAAAATATTAGTATAAAATAAATCTTTATTAGACTAGATAAATTAATAAATTATTCATTAGGCCAGCCGCCAGTATTTATACCTCTAGGGCATCTCCTGACCACATTCAAGCACGCAATCTCACAGATTATTTTCCACCACAGTTCGGCCCTTAAACTGATATGACTGAGACCTATTGCTAGGTTTATTGGTGGAAAAATACTTCCATATTTAGGAGAATTTCAGGGATGAAAATTGCAATAACGAGCGTGCAAAATGGTCCTTGGATCATCTCAAAATGAGTTTCATCTATGGCTGATGAAATACAAATTCTAAAGATTTTGTGGTCAATTTAAATATTACTGACATACCCTTAATCAAGACGTCAGTAGGTCTTTCTCAATAGCACTAGGTACTCCTATTTGGGCGGTCCATGTACAAGTGCTATCATGCTGATTACATGTACTGACATACTAATATGCCATAAGGCAGGAAATTGATTACATTTTTTTGTTCGTCTGATTGTCCATGGGACTTTTAAACGTTAACTTCATGTCAGTCCTGAACAATTTTGTATAATGATTTCTTAATAATGGTCCTGATTAATCAGGACTAGTTGCCAAGGTTTTGGGCAGCAATAATTGGCCCAACTGTGTGATTGTATTTGGTTGAGCTACCAATAGAATAATTAATTGAATTGACATTGAGTTGATCAGCCCAGCCAAGTAGTTGCAGAGAAGTTTGGCCTAAGTGCGGGGGTAATCAGCACAAGCTTTAGTAATATAATTAAATCTACATTGCAATAATCATCCCAAGTTGTGTTATTGCAATTGTTTTAATTAGATTATTAGTCTAATCACTAGAAGGGAAAATCGGCCCAATCTGTAGGTTGTTAAAGGGTTTATTTTTGATTCAACCACAGAATCTGAAACCCTCCTCAATCACCAGTAGTTCAAAGGAAACTTCACTATGATAAGCCTACATATCTTCAACTAAGAACTATTTGTGTAATCTCAATTTTCTTCACTCTGGTCTGATGGTGTCGCTTCTGAAGTGACCACAATCAACTCATCGCCCTAGCTCACTTAACTTTAGTGGCTGACTTGCTGTGGAGGGTATGTTTTACACAGAGTAGACACCAGGTGACCTTATAAGTCACATGATAATTCTCACTGAGTAGATCTTCATCTGATGCTACCCTATGTATCATTGATGGCTGATTGAAACTGTTCATTGCACAGTAGTCATTAATCTTGCCATTACTCTTAGACATATCATCAATACATTGTTTAATACTAGACTCAACAGAAACCTCGTGTTAGAAATGGGGAGCACAAATTTCCTCTGATTGCACCCTGACGGGTTCCATTCAGACACCAGAACCAGGCAATTGCCATCCTAGTGGATCTGCAACCTTGTGTCCATCTAGGGCCTAACCACTTCAGCGGGAGCATGTTGGCCATGATTTGCTCCATGCTGCACCAAATGCTCTTTAAAATGGCATAAACTTAAAATATTGGTTGAGGGAAATAATATTAATTTTAAAAACCAAACATAATAAACCAAAATAGGCCAGTACCCTCACAAGTAAGGGTACTGGCCTTTATAAGGAAAAAAGGGGTATTATGGTTTGCAGTTCAGTCTTGGGTCCTGTGGCTCTTGGATCTGTATCTTCTCAAGATGCAGTTTTTAAGGGTTTGCGCTGGAAAGGGGAGGGGCAACTTGTGAACCATCAAGGGAAATGAGGTAGGGAGAAGGCTAATTCTCAAGGTGGCAGAAGAACTGAGGTTGTGGGAGGTGATGGGAAACGGCATAATTGGCTGTCCTCAATTATCTATTTTTAAAAATTTTAGAAAATTTTAAATCAAAACGCGCTCTCCCTTTGGAGGTTTGGCTTTTATTTGAAAGCAAATTTACAAAATTATTGGTATGGGATGTTGGTGAAAGAATGGAAGGGAGGGTAAAATCAGGTTTGGAAATTTCAATAATATCTTGTAAAACTAAATTTTTGTATCTTAGGCGTTGCAACACATTTGATATTTTAAAATTTCCAGTTTTTTTAGAAAATAGAAGGTGGAATTGTTGGACTTAGCTGGGGTGCTTATATCATTTTGGTAGAGTTGAGGGATTTCTTCTGCACAGGAGCATAATCTTTTCAACATATCAAATGCTAGGTAGGAGGGAGTTTGGGGTGGGCGCAAGTATATAAAATTTTCAAAATTAAATTGACCTTTCCTATCTAAAAGGGGTAGTAGGCACCACCTGGCTTCTTGCCCGTAGTAAAAACCTTTCAATCACCCTCTCCATTTTTCTAAACTTCCAATGAGGTTGGATGCAGAGTAATTTCATAATTAATAGGGTAGAGCGGTGGGTAATATTGCAACATTGAGGATTAAATAAGAAGGACAACCTACCTTCTGATAAGAATAGTTTACCTTATTTAAAAAAACGGGATTTGATTTGGTGAAATCTGAGCCTGCTGTGGACAATCTGGGCTAGGAAGAGACGTCTTGTGGGGTTCAACAATCTGAAGGCCCAATATTAATTGAAATACTAAAAGCAACCTGCAAGATCTCTTTACTGGAACTGACATACAATGAGCAGCGGCTCATAGACAGATGCCATAGGACGCAATAAGATGTACTAACAAACTGACAAACCAACACATGAAGGTGAGGAAGAAAAGGGACAGGAAGGGCGATGAAGGGAGGTCCACGCTGCACTGCAACGGATTTTTGTAAATATGACTGGCCTATTATGTTAGGAGCGGGGGAGTCAAGTTTGCTATGGTTGCACCCTAATGGATGCCATTCAGTCACCAGGGGAACCAGGCAACTGTTGTCCATGTGGATCCTCAACCTTGTGTATGTCTAGGGATCAACCATTTCAGCAAGAGAATGTTGGCCACAATTTACTCCATGCTGCACCAAATTCTCTTTAAAAATGCAAAAAGTTCAAAGAACAGTTGGGTGGAAATATTTCTTAATTGAAAACCCCAAACAAAAGAAAACAAAATAGGCCAGTACCATCACAAGCAAGGGCGCTGTCCTTTATATAGAGAAAAGGGGGGTATTATGGTTTGTGGCGCAGTCTTGGGTTCTGTGTCTTTTGGGTAAGTTCTTATCATACTGCAGGTTTCCAGGGTTCATGCTGGGGAGGAGAGGGTTAACTCATGAACCATCATGGGAACTGAGGTAGTGAGAGGGCTAATTTGTGAATGGCATGAGAACTGAAGTTGGGAAATGATGGGGCCTAGCATGGTTGCCTGCCCCCAATTTAGCTATCTTTGAAATTTTCAAATCATTTTCTCAAATTGAGACGCGCTCCACCTTTGGAGGTCTGTCTCTCAATTGACATCAAATTTCTAAAAATATTAGGATGTGAAATTGAGGAAATAATGGAAGGAAACGTAAAATTGGGTTTGAAAATTCAATAATCTTTAGTAAAATCGAATTTTCATATCTTAGGCGTCGTAACACCTTTGGAAATTTTAAAATTTCCAGATTTCTGGGTAAATGGGAGGCGGTATTGTTGGACTTACCTGGGGTGCTTATATCGTTTTGGTAGATTTGAGGAGTTTTTTGAACAGGAGCTTAATCTTTTCAACATACTAAGCGCTAGGCAGGAGGAGGATTGGGGTGGGCGCAAGTATATTAAATCTATAACATTTAATTGCCTTTTCTATCAGAAAAGGTGTAGTAGTTACCACCTGGCTTCTTTCCATTAGTGGAAAGACTTACATCTTGACCAACCTCTTCTTTGAGTTACCAAAAACTAAGTTATCCTTCTCATATGTTTCTTTTTCTCTAAATCCCAAACTGGTTACTAAAGATCTCTTTATTTGACTCAATATAATTAAAAACAAAAGATAAAGTTAAGATTCTGTAAGTAAAGCTTTTTATCAATTCAAAATGAAGTCTTTTATTATATTTTTTGTATAACCAAGATATAAAAGAATGTTGGTTAAAAAATTGGGAGCTGAATATGGCGATATCTTGGGGGATACATGAACCCATGGTCAGTCTCTTTTTGATTTCTGCTTTCTGGCGGCATCAGTCTGTTATAATGCTTTTATCTACAAGCTCCATCTCACATTGTATATTACTTAACCAAAAATTTTTATGTCCCTGTGCTCAATTCCTGCTTCTAGGTCTGGGTCTGTAATACCTCTTCTGGTTAATGAATCTTCTCCTGATTTAGTAATATGCTGGTAACTTCAGGGTTTGTATGATGGCGCTTCTCAAAAGCACCTAAGGTTTCACCCACACTTTAATATTAGTTTATTAGCTTTTTGGGTAGTATTCAGATGAAAGGTTCAACTGCTTCAATTGAGGTAACTTTTTTATATATTGTCCACCCATTTTTTCATCCTTGGCCTAATAGAATGTAATTACTGCTTAATTGGTTGATTGTAAATTAGCTTGAACCACCAAAGGTATAAAAGGGGGTCTAATTCCATTGTTGCATCATAGGCGTCATCTTCATAATGTAAACCTCTCCATTCAGCAGGTATCAAATTTTTGTGAGTGACATCATCCTAATTGTTTAGTAAAATTTTAGGCTGGGATAATCTATAGTAGGGGTTTATTTTCTATGTTTGCATTTCAAACTTGCAATTGTAAATTTGTTAGTGGCTGTATACTGGCGAGTTTCCTTCCAGAGGGCGAGGAATTATATCAAAATATAATTATGGTCACTTCCACAAAACCAACTAAGGGAATTTTTCTGGGTGAAGGACAATTTTGAGGCTGTGTCACATATTATCTGGCAGCACATTCAAGGCACTTTTAACAAACTCTTGTTTGAAGGTGAAGTTGGAGAGGTCAGATAGGTCAAGTCTTGACAATGGGCCAGCTTCTAGGGCTTCCATTAATTGAGTAGCGACTGGAAGTCTAAATATGGTTATTTTGTAATAGGCCCTCTGGAGAAGTTAGCACCAGTGCATAAGGGACCAAGAGACTGCTACCAAAACCATGTCATGAAATAGTCAAATACTGGACAGTTGCAGAGAACTTATGGGAAAGTATGCCACTAGGTTCTCAATGCCGCTGTGCTAATAAAGGAGAACTGCCCCAACAGCCACTGATTAAGTGTCATAGGCCAGAATAAAGGATTTAAGGTGTCTGGATGTTGAAGGATGGGGGCAGTGGGCAGAGGTTACCTTTTATAGACCTAAAGGCTTGCTGGCAGGCAGGGATGAAAAATGGGGTATTCTTGTCAGCTGATAAAGGGTGGGGTAGAATTTATAGAAAGTGACTGTTCATAGGAAGCATCGCAGCTGCTTCTGGGTAGATATGGTGATCCAGTATAATGTTCTTTTTTTGGGGGGGGTGCACTCCATAGCCATCTTTGAGTACAACTTCTTTTCAAGAATGGTACTCCACCTTAAAGGAACTTGCACGTTCTCGCCTTGACAAAGAGGCCTACTTAATGGAGGGATGCATAACTGTTTGAAGGTACTTCACATGCTTCTCTCATGTGGGAGAGTGGATGAAGATATCATAATTGCATGCTATGGCATAAGTAAAGAGGAGGTCTCTAAGAACATTATTTATTTAATGTTGGAAGGTTTCCAAGCGTTCTTGAGTATTAAGAGCATGACCCTAAAACTGGAATATTCATAGGGTGTGCAGATGGCTGTGAGCCATCCTAGCCCTCAGTCAATCTGACCTGGTTAAATGCGCTATTAAGATTCAGCTTGAAAAAGATACCAGACTTAGTAAAATCTAGGTCAATTTTTGTTCCAGGGGAGGTGTTGAATTTCGTGTTAGTTAAGAACTAACTATTTAGTTTAATTTGGGACTTAAGCTGTCCTAGATTAAGAATGTAATAGTTATGATAAAATTCAGATGAAAGTAGTCAACTCAAGATGATTTTTTAAAAATAAATTAAGATCCTTTGTTAGTTAAAATCTAATGATATTTATAGGTTTGGTAAATTATGCCGTCATGACCTTTCCTATTTCCCTACAATTAGGGTCATTAGTTTATAGTGATGTTAAGTCCCAATCTATAAGTTTACTTGGCTGAGTTCATCGTAAGTGATGATTTCTTATTACAATCTTATTGTGAGACATGGGTTTGAGTAAATAAGAGCTTTTGATAAAATTTATCATTGACAGTTTGTAATTTCATCCCCAATAATGTGAAAAGCTAATTTGCGTGAAGTTTGACTTTATACATAGTAACTTTCAGATCTTTTCCATCACAAATTCTGACAATGCCCCCCTCAAGATCCTGTCATAGAGGGACATAAGGGTGTAGAAACCTACTATGTACATGATTAAACAATACCTTGGTTAATGTCAGAAAAAGAATATTCAGATCAGACTTTATAGATATCTTGTTGGGTCCAGACCAAGAAACTCTAAGCTTATTAAAGAAAACTCCAGCGCGGATATGGTAGAAGAAAACTAGACCTCCTACTTGATAAAATGGTAGAGCTGGGCAGTGTTAGATGATTTTACTGGTCTCCTACAAAATGGTTGCAATAATTTTATCAGTGGAAATTGCTTGCAACCAGATTATTTTATCAGCCACATTTCTCATCATGATATCAAATTTTAAGGAATAGAATTTTTATAATAAAATCTTGAATGGAACTTTATATCCTTAGTTCTCTTCCATATAAAACTTGAAGTGCAGATATCTCAACTATGAGATGATAACTAATTTTATAAGCTAGTATAGCAGTGGGTAAATACAAATATGAGATGATAAATGATTTAATAAGCTAGTATAGCAGTGGGTAAATACAAATATGAGATGATAACTGATTTAATAAGCTAGTATAGCAGTAGGTAAATACAAATCTCATCACATTGGATCAGTGGCTGCCATTTTTCTCAAAATAAGAACTAGCATACTACTAACTCGCTCCACCATTCCACTAATGGAGGGATTATATGGAGCTGCAAAGTCTGTTTTGTGTTAGAGTGAGCTTAATTCTTGAACTACCTAAAATTTTTAATTTAACCCATTATCAGAAAGGAGATCTGTGAGCAACTGTGTTGAGAAAATACTGAGCGAAATAAAAATAAAGCAGTACTTTTGTTGTTACAGATGGTACTGATATAACCTCCACCCATTTTGTCATGGTCAAAAGCTATTAAAATGTTGATGTCCATGTAAACCTGTGGGTAACAGCCCAACTACATCTACACTCACAACACTAAATGGCCCTGATTGTGCTATCAAAAGACGTCAATATTTTAGACTGAATTGATCTTGATCCTGATAAATAAAGCAGGCGTCTTTACCTCTTGTATCTCTTCTAATATACAATCCTAGTAATAAAATTTGCATAACCACTCAAAGGTTTTTTTAATTCCCCCATGGCCAACTGTGGTATGAACTTCTAAGTTTACATCTGTCTGAGATGAATTTTAAATATAAGGTAACCATTTTCCCTTAATACCTTTGTATAACAGTAATAATTGGATTTGTGTTTTGTAGTCGTTTTTCGTAACTCATCTAGAATTTGACTATTTTTTAACTCCCATAACTCTGGGCGTCAATAAAATCATAGATCCGATCCTCTTCAAGTATCACAATGGCTAAAAAATGTCATTTGGGATAAACCATCTGCATTTTGGTAAATTTTAATGGTCTGATGCCAAATGGTAAAAGCATAATTTATAACCCAATGATCATCAATAAAGTCACCCATCAGGATCTCTAAATTATTGCATCCATCTCATTAAGGAATGATCTGTGATAAGTATGACATGTGTCCCATTGAGGTAAGGTCAGAAGTGTTTTATCAGTAAGAGCACCACTAGACATTCCCGCTCAGTAATTCTGTAATCCCTATCATCTTTGAAAGAGTTTTACTAAATTAAGCAATAGGTTGGTCCACCATATTATCATTATTTTGAGAAAGAATGGCCCAACTGCGACATCACTAGCATCAATATATAATAAAAAAGGTTTATCAAATTTTGGACAAATTAAAATTGGCTGAACGATTAAGCAGCTCATAATAAATTGAATGCCTGTTCTTGTTCTGCTATCAATTTAAAAACGACTCAATTTTGTAGTAAATAAAATAAAAAATCAGCTATATTTATAATTGGGGTACAAACTGGTGATTATTACGCATTTCAAGGTAAAACTTGTATATCTCCAAGACTTTTCAATGGTGACATCCTTTCAATAGCACTGATTTTATCTGAAATAGTATGAATAACTTCTTTTGAAACTTTATGTCTTAGGAACTTCATCTCAGATTGGAATAAGGAACACTTAGAGGTTCAACTTTAGTGAAGCCTGATGGAGTCAATTAGATTTTTCCCTTAAATGAGCTAGATGATCAGAGAAAGTTTATAAAAATAGTTATATCGTCCAGATATACTAGAGCACAGAAACTCTTAAGATCTCTTTTAAGACATCCATAGCTCTTTAGAAGGTTGCTGGAGCATTGCAGAGCCCTTGGGGCATCTGCGTAGGCTCAAACAACCCTTCAATAGCTATCATGGTGCACTTAGCTCTATCCTCTGAGGCTAATTCTATTTTCCAGTATTCTCTTGCTAAGTCCATGGCAGAAATAAATTGAGCTCCAGATAATAGTCTCAGGGATCATCAATTCTTAGTAAGGGATAACTGTTATATCAGTAACTGAATTCAACCTCCAATAATCCATCACTATGTGATGTACTCCATCCTTCTTTATCATTAACAAGAGTGGAGAATCCCGGGGCCTTTGAGATGGCACTATTAACCCTGCTTCAAGTAGTTGTTTAAGTTCAAAGGTTACTTTAGCCACTTCAACTTTATTTTTTCAATAAGGATGAGACCTTAAAGTTGGCAAATCTCCAGTTTCAACATTATGTAATATGCCCTTCATTTTTCAAAGTCATATGTAGCAGAAGAGAATTAATCAGCATACTCATCCAATAGTTTTCTCCTTGAGTCCTAAGTTTATGAGGTAAATTCTTTCCAATGGAAACATTAACACTGTTAATTGCGGAAGATTCTTTAAGTTCAAACTCATGGAGACTTAAAAATCCTTTTATTGAATCAAACATATGGATAAGGTAACATCGGTCATATTTGATAGCAAATTGGGCCCTATAGTTTGAACTTTATTATTCAGGTCTGCATTTAGTAGAGAGACTGAATCTGCATAGATTGGATCCAAGACTCCAGGGCAAGGTGAAATCTCTTTTATTGAGGGGTTTCCAACCCCATTTATTTACAAGAAAGTATCTTTGGGTATATGTATATGTACCTTGGTATCAATAATGATTTGAGAATTTAGAGGTACCACAACTAATTTTGGAGAATAAAATGACATTCCTTTCTTCTAACTAACACGGCGGGAGGGAGTTAACTCTTGATCCCCTTAATATTATAATTAATTCATTCAGTCTTATCGTTTGTTTCCAAGAGACAATTATGAACTTTGATTTTATTATATTAATCTTGTTTGGACTCTAACTCCAATGGTACTCTATGTTTAAGGAACAAAAATAATTCTTTGGTGTAATGTACTATAGAAGAATACTCCCTTAAAGTTGAGTACCACTCAGAAGGTAATAACTTGGATTATCCAAAGCTAAAGCTGGATTAGCTAAAGATAACTTGTTCAAATTTACTAAGAAGTGCTGAGTATGCTCCTAAGGATCTGGTACAGGTAGAGCCAGCAGTGCCATAATCCATATAATGTGAAAGGTTGTTGCAACTTTGATTCTCTTCATTAAATTAGAAGATATAACATTGACTAGAGTAACACTGTCATTTATAGCCATAAAGGATATAATATATGCTTTAACTGGAGCTCTAGTAACTGTACTTCCAAATTGAGATGAAAAAGATTTAAAAACATAGGTAACTTATCCAATGAAAGATAAAACGTAAAAAATCTTTATTATAGCCTGCTGACTCTTGCTGAATCGTTTTCATAGACTGAGTATATTAATCAATTAAGTTGTTTGGTTGAGGCATAGACTTCTAGCCAGCATGAAGAGCCTCTTCTTTCATGCTGACCAATCTTTTGACTCCTCATTAGCTTTTTTTAAAACACTGCTTTGCATTATGATGCAATTCCTTACAATAACTGCATCTAAAAAATTATTTGAGGTGGGTCAACCTTGGGACAAATATACCACACCAAGGATTTTCTAGCCAGTACAGGTTTCAAACTCAAAACCTGCACTTAGGGTGGAAGCAGTTTTACCTGCTCGGTTAACCACCCCTGAATAACTGCATCTAAATAATCATTTTTTCTTAATTTAAGGGCATGCACGTGAGGATAAGTTGATGAATTTGGAGCAGGAGAGGGTTTATTCAGATCAAGAGTAGGAAATTGTAAATAATGTATCTTTGATTTTGCAAATTTTGAGAAAAAAATTGCTTAAGTCCAATCAAATATAATAGAATACTAGGTTGGGCTTCCAAGGCTGAAATAACTACAGTAATTGCATCATCAAGAGTAACTTGATTGGCTATAGCTAAAGGTTGGGCTCTTGAAAATTGACTAGCAAACTCAACCATAGTCTCTCCTTTTCTTAACTAAAAGGCCATAAACTCTTGTTTTTAGTTAGAAAGCGATTTATACTTCCAATTTCTTTCACTAGAGCAGTCCGCACCTGATCCCAAATTTGGCATTTAAGGTGATGCGTCATAAATTCCTTTGCAACACTATATATAAACAAAGATTAATATGTTTAACCTTCTGGCGATCAGTTGATTCTCCCATAGAACTTTCATAGGCATAAAGGAAGGAGGCGATGCTTTCTTACTAGGTGTAAACTTCTATTTATGCTGTGATTAAAGTTATTAGTAGAAGAAGGAACTGAGTGAGTATTGACACTAAAATTAGGTATGTCCTCAGATATTACAGTCTCAAGATACTCATGGTGAACATATCAATCCAATATGAATTTCAGTTGATCAATATAATCTTGAATTTCTCTTCAGTAACAATCAAAACTATTATAAGCTAACTTAAATCAAGCTGATTTTGGAGGGCTTGTAGTTCAAGTTTTGATCATCAAGATGAGATTCAAATCTACTAAAACGGGAACCATTTCTGCATACTTCTGTTCTAACTTATATAATCAATCATCAGTAACTTGATTGAATGCATGTAAATTGTCCATTTCACCAGATAATACATCTAGGGTTACTCAAGGATCCATAGTCTGTCCATCCAGTTGAACCTTACTAGCCCTAGCAATATTGGTTAACTGAAACGTAGAGTAAAAAGAAAAGAAAGGATTTTTACTCTGTCTGGAACATCATCAGGGAAGGATACAGAGGTTCCAGGAGGTCCTTGTCCTCTCTGACTATGCTCTTGAACAGATAATCATTATACTCTTTGTTACAACTCTTGTTGCTGAATTTCTGGTAAAGCTATGTGTTGATTCCAAATTAGAATTTAATTGTTGCGCTTGGGTATTAAAGAGCTGACTAAACCTATTCTGAACTTTGATATTAATAGTTTGTAAACTTAACATATTTAATTATATATAGTTGGTTAATCCTTCATCCAACAGATGAATTTGCCCTCAGATCACTTATAAGGTGCCAATATCCATTATTGCTTCCCTGTTATCTCGCACAAAGTCAGATGAAGCTTAATAAAAATTAGTCATATTGGTATGTAACTCCTGTATTAGTCCAAATAAGCAAGATAGCTCATGATGGTGCATGCCTATAATATAGAGTATATGTTGTAAAGCGTGATATGAGATGAAACTAAGATACTGATTGACTCCTGTTGCCAATACATCAGATGGTAATTGTGCTGAGGAATATAGATCTCTCATAGTAGTGGGTACAACGTTGGCCTGAGCTCATGATGACTGACTTCCAGCAGCATATATTTTCTATAAATAATTACTTGATAGTAGCATTATTATTTTCAATATAGTAGGCGATATTGTTATTAATTTATATTATGTAAAAAGAACTCAAGAGTAGCTCTAATTGATAAAACTTCAGATTGCAGGGAAGGCATCTCAGATTAAGAAGTAATGACCCAATGAGTCATACTTCCATATTTAACTATCAGGACCATCTTGATTTAATTCCTCCAAATGGCAATAGACAATTTTAGTATCTGCAACTACTCAGGTGCCCCTGTAGTGAGCAACAGTTGTTGAATTTCGCAATAGTTAGCAAAATGTATTATTTATTTAATTTTGGACTGATGTTGTCATACTAAAATTGCAATAGTTCTTATAAATTTTTACAAAAATAATCATTTTGAGGTGAAATTTAAAAAGTAAATTCATGATCCATTATTAGTCTAAAATTTAGTGATATTTATAGGTTCTTGAAAAAATATGAAATTGAGACAATTTTTTAGTTCTCTCCTGACTAGGATCTTTAGTTTCTAGCGATTT
>JAKSZP010015479.1:0-14180 GCA_022478985.1 Massospora cicadina | reverse complement strand
AATAAATCCTGCATCTCCACATCAAAACGTGATACATAACGGTATATAGTTCCCAAAACGGTTTGATGGCTGCCACTATCACTATACTGACATTCTTGGCGGATGAAATGTTAGCTCTGAGTAGTACATATGCTTCCACCAAGAAATGTTTAGCGAAATCTAACATGGTCTCATTTTGGTTAAACTGTATAGTCAGGAAGTCAGCTTTCTGTTGGGCCATCTTGGTCGCACCCCAAACAGCTGGAGAACAATTGCTTTAACTTCTTTGTAGGATGCCGAGCTGTTTGGAAGGTAGCAGTTAACTTGATCAGTGCTTTCCACATCTAGAGCAGACAGCAACAGTTTCACTTTCCGCCAATCAGAAGCCCCTAGCATGGCAAATTTGAATCACTTGAAGTAATCGTGTGATTACCATCATGACTGAAAGGAGGTAATTTTTTGATTCTCACAGCTTCGCCTTGCTCCAGGCTCCTGCCGCAAGGATCAGGCAAATTAATTACGGAGTAACTAAGGGGACCACCCCTTTATGAACTATCATACAGCTGGCCAGATAGGCTTGAATCCGTTGAAATGGACCCAAAAGAAGTACTGTCGCGTGGGGAATATGTTCCAGCGCCTGAGGGATATTCATTAGTGGATCCATAGCATTATTCCCCCAAACGCCACTAACTGCACCATTCCCCCTGGCTCCAGCGTGCTCCACAAAACGCTCATTTATTAACTGCTCTGCTTTAACTAATAGCATTTACACTGTCCATCCTGGAATTCCCATTGCAGTGTTGCATACTGATGTTGCAACTCCCAACGAAATTTCACTCAACGTTCTGTTCCTGCTCCACTGCTTGTAGTCACAAGAGGATATCATCAATTATGTTCTGCATGTGGGCATGCTGTCAGCTAGCATTAATCTCTTGTTGATTAATGCCATTTATTTAGTTAAGGAGGGCGGCTTGTTCCTGTACCAATTCCTCTTTAGCCCATCAAAGGGTATCAAGCCTTTTCTTGTATGTCAGTATACTCTTGTGTCTCACCAATCGGAAGAGGTAAAAATTGACAGCACTCAGCCTGACTAACGGCTTCCAGTTGTGTAACCCGACGGATTAGCTGGAGATATATGGGGGACGTAGACCAAAGGATAAGCGCTTTATCAGTCATTTTTTGGCTACCCCATTTGATATGAAGTTGGTTTAATTCAGCTGATATGAAACCAACTTGATCCGCCACTTGCCATTCCATTAGTGTTATTTTTTCCTTAAGATGAGCAATCATGGCTTTGAGTGCTTCCTCCCATTTGGTTAAATCCATCATAAAGTACTCAGTATTGTTTCCCAACGTTGTTACATCCAGAATCCATTCTGTCAATAGGCCATGCCAATCCAACAGTTCTTCTATTACCTGAGATAACTCAAGATTTAACTGTGGTACCACCATGTACAATCAATGGCAAATGTTCCCAACATGATGGTCCATTTGACTAAGCTCCCTGTACCTCCGAAAAAGAGTGATCAAGGTGGTTGAGCAGTAAAAGAGTATCATTTTACTGTGCTCAAGTGAACCGCATTACATCACCAATCTCTATATTGTTGTCATGTGAACATGAAATAATAGTGTGGACCAACCCCAAAGATAAGGCTGGGCGCTTGGAGGCCCAAAAGGTGAAGTTACAGGGCCTCCCAGACCTGAAGCACACCCTAGACCAGCGCTGGGTAAGGGCAAAATATGCCCAGGTTGGTACTAGTGGGGTTCTGAGTGCCCAGCCCTTGACGTCGAGCCAGGCGTTAAAATGAACAATTTACCAAATGAATGAGGATAATTCAATTTGGTTAGTTGAGGAGCGGGGTTTCTAAACCCATTTATTTTGAAATAACGCGCTTGGGTCAAATCCAACTTCAATTGATCACTCAAATGAAGTCAGTTTCAGCCTATTCCATCAACTCTGATGTCGGTATCGCCCTATTGGTGAGTCAATGCTTGGGCCCACTGCGGCATTAACCCTATTTGCCCGGTCAAGATTAAATACGTTTTCCTGATTAACTGTCCTTGTTAAATGACTCCCAAATAGACTTATACCCCGTTTTAAGTTATTTTAATTTTATGATATTCTGAACGCACTTGTGCGCAAACCTCTTTGAGGAGTTCTCGCGCTCCATTACACTTGCTATGGCAAGTACCATTCAGCTCTCCCCTCATGCACCATTTGTCCGCCCAGGATCACTCCAATTTGGGTCGCCTAGCCCCATCCAATATGTGCACCGCGTCGCCCTTATATGGGGTTTTATTATGAAATTCACCATTTTATGCCTAAGTGGTTATTTCTCCAGCACCCTCTGCTGGGCTCTAATCATGTTGGCCCTAATGGCTAGTTTCCTGGAGTTGGCCTGGTGCATTGTGCACTGCCATGTTGGGAATGGGAGAGTTATAGACACTCTCCTTACAATTGTGGCGAGCCAGCACACGCAGTAGCTGTGAATAGATGGTTGCACATAAGCAACTAGATACTCCTCAATTCCAAGGGTACCAAGGCGGTGAGCCAACCCCATTGTAGTCGCGTCCAGATAGGACATGTAAATGGCGTAGCAATTCTCTTGGTCTTGTTGGATATAAAACAAACTCAAGGCATACTCCTCCACCTCATCTTTGTATAATTGATAAACTGCATAAAAGCCACTCCATGATATTCCTCAGCTGCTGAGTGGTCACAGTTGTGGAGCATCTTAGTTGGTCAGACATTAGCGCAGGGCAGTTTTCTAGTTTCAGATTGATCATAACTTCATCATTATCCAGTTCAGTTACAGTAAATAAGATTGGTTCATTATTAGGTGCCTCACATGCTTCTTCTGCATAGCATGCGCGGAATCCAATTAGTTGTGATGTAAATAATGAGGGCTCATCATTGTATCTTAGCGTCAAAGAACTACAGCTGACTAGTGGCCCCTGTAGTGAGCATAACTGTTAATTCTCAGCGTAGAGCCTTGATTACGCCAAATTGGTTTGCACAGGGTAATAGGTACTGAGCAACTAAATTAGATGATATAAAGATTGCTGATACTAATAAAACTTTATTAAACTATACACAGAGCTATCACCCCTTATTTTGAACTTTATTATTTTTACTATTTTGCAGATCTACCTGAAACAACCTAATCATGGGAAAGACCTCCCGTTCAATCCTCCATGTGACTCTTTATATCTTAGTTCCCCAAGTGGATGCATCCTCAGCTTGGTAGTCTTCTATTCATTTTTCCTTTTATTAGAAACTCTCATTTATATCGAATCTCGGCGTAATTCCCCCCTTTTTGCCAATTAGTAGACATTTCAATCAATTATTATTTGCATACCTCTTTTTGTCAATCTTGAGACTTGTCTTAATTCCCTCTCTGATCTGCCAGTATGGTTAGCATATCATCCAGTTATATCAACTTCCCAACACGCTAGCTAGCTGCTGTGTTAAAGCATCTAGCTGGGGATCAGAGGCAGTGGGGAGGTATTGTGGGTTAATCGGCCTCACATCCTCCATTTTAGTGTTTTTGTAGTGTACTACCCCCTGTAGTGATTACCACTTTTTAATCAGGGTGTGATGTAAGCTCGCTGGTGCTAATTTGCCCCAGATTTCAACAGTAATGCAGGAGAAGTATTATCTCAACTGCCAAAATAAAAATAAGAGGGGGTTTTCACCAAAAATAAAATAATACCAAATATAAGTTGTAATAAAATAGTTAGTTTTTTATCAGTTTTTTATTAAGTGATGGCAGGGGATTATAAAAGAACCATCTTCCAATCTTACTGTTTAGTATTTAAAATTGACTTGGAGCTTGAAGTGTGATAGTCATCAAATTCATTATTAGCTTTGAGCCTAAATATGAAATATGGAATTCCACCTATTGGAGCTCTCAAATCTTGGCTCACTTTAATGGAATGGCCGCTTGATGGTCAATAGTAGGTATGACATGTCCGTGAGGTAAAGATTTTATATATTTGAGCCAATCACCTTATAGTGAAAATAGTTGCACCTTATGAGACCCCCTTAAGGCTATAAAAGAAGTGTTCGTGGCATAGGTGCTTGAATTATTTTAGAAGTGGGCCAGGGAAGAACCTCCGATTGTATCCCTGATTTTGGCATAAATTTGGTGCAATTTGCTTACCTGAACTCGTACTATTTTCCTGAGATGTATTATTAAAAGTGTTACCCCGATTTGAGGGGTTCCCCTGTGTCAGACCAGGGTCTTTTGGAAAATTTTATCCGTATTAAAAGTTGAAACACCTTCATTATCAACTTGGACAGGTAATTGTCTGACAAGCACCAAACTAGAGCTTTGAAGGGGTGGTTCCCCCCTTCATTGGGACTATTTGCACCCAAGACATTCTTTTCCTTTAAGCGGACATCCAATTATTTGACAAGTCTCAGAGGAGAAACATGAGATGTATTTAATTCATGGCCTTGAGTTGTAGTAAGGATATCCAATAAGGAAATTTGCCCTTGCCTGACCATTATAAAACAACAGCATATTGATTTAAGGTGAATTTTCACATGCTGCTGACTCCAACTGTAAGGAGAGTGTCTATAACTCTCCTGTTCCCAGCGTGGTGGTGCACGGTACACAGACCCAACTCCAGGGAACTAGTTGTCAGTAATAAATTTGGTATATTCCATCAAAAGGTGCTTAAGCTATAATAACTTAGGGCAATTGTTTTTAACGTTATATAAAAGAACCAAACCCTAGACTAAAAAATAAGCAGGAGTGAATCAAAAAGAGGGGTTCATACCCAAACAGTGCTCTGGACTGGAGGGCATAGGCGTCCCAGGAAGGAGGGAACCTGGACTGCATAACGGTGCACCAAAGGAAAGAGTTTTTGGTTTTTAAAATTAAATGCCTAACGTTGCAAGAGACCTCCTTGAAGAGGGATGCGCACAGGTTCGCCCAAGATAACATATAGAAAATTATACTAATGAAAGGTTCTTTATTATGGGGAAGTCGACTAATGAGAGAGATTGGTCTTGAGTAGACAAATTTAAGAAAAATTGGGGGAACAACTAAAAGATGGAAGTGTTAATAATCTGAGGTGCACCAATAAGTGCATATTTCCATTGGGCAATATACTATATCTGGTAATCAACAGAACTCGGGTAATTGATTGTAAGTAAGGCTGACCCAAGCTGGAAATTTTAAAAATTGAATGGGTTTCAAGACCCCGTTCACCAAGTAATCAAAGTGAACCGTCGTTATTTATTGTGTACCTGGTTTGTTTTAATGGACATGCTTTAACGCAGGGCTAAACATCTCTCACATCCCCAGTATAACCTTGGCATACCTCGCCTTAACCCAGCGTTGGTCCAAGGTATGTTTGAGGTCAGGGAGGCCTGCCAACTTCACCTTCCTGGCTTCTTGACATGCAGCTTTATATTTAGTGTTTGTCTCCATTATTATGTCATTCTCAAGCCATGAAACCAACGACCCAAAACCAAAATTACCAGAAACACAAGGTTAGGCATCGCTGTGAAGCAATTGCAAAACAAAACTGGTGAACCAAGAAGGGTACTGGGCGCCTTACTTTATAAAATGGCTGGGAGGCTGACAAGGCAACCATCACTAAAGGACCCAAGTCCAGGTCAAGATCAAGCTGCTGAGCCGACTCCAGAGTCATGAAGTTACCTGCGGCTTTAATATCAACCAAAGCCTCAAAGGGCACCTTATGAGCTCCAATATTAATTTTTACTGGCAATAATAAGTAGGCGGAATTTTATTATTAGTGGATACAGTAATTTTTGTAGACACCAAAGAGATTGTGAAGACAGGTGAGCCAGAGCACAATTACTCGACTCAGGGGTGGCGTCAGGGCCTGGGACCAAAAAGGATACTGGTTCAGTATCAGGAACAGAACCTGAGGCCAAGCTGGTGAATCCAATCATGAAGTTCTTATTTGAGGGTGAAATGAGGGGGAAAAATGGCGATGGAACAGGTTGACCATGAACAAATTCCTTCAAAGCCATGTGGGAACTGCTTATAAAATTGGCGTTTGACCTGACACTCAATCAAAGGCAGGCTACTGTCTGAACATTCATAAAAAGGATGGTGACCACTACATCGCCCATCTCAACAAGGAGGGCGGAAATGGCTGGAACAATGGACAGTTGATTATGTCAGAGCAACAGCGGATAAAGTTGAGAATGGCCCGCCAGTTGGGATGCAAAAGCACCCAAAAGGCAAGACAGAATGCCAGAGGCATTGCTTCTTTAACAAAATTTAAGTTGGCAGGAAAATGATTAATAATGGAGGACTGACAGGCCAAAAGTGTAAATAACAACCTGGCAAAAAACCAAGCTGTTGTAACCTCAAGGCCAACGGGCCTGGGTGTAAGGAATTGTGAGATCAAGGGAAAATTTGTAAGGGACTTGAAACAATAGGCCCAAGTGGCATAACAAATGTTATAAATAAGAATAAGGCTGTTCTGACCCACTCAATAAGTGAGCCGTGGTGCCACATTATAGATGTCATGGAGCTTGGCAAGGGAAAGTTTTGAACTTTTTATTAAATAAATTTCAGCTGGGAAGAGCTTGTTGAAGTAAAATAAAGAATTAACAAATCATTTTTCGCAGTGTGTCATGAATTTTTAAATAGATGATCGATTTGTGGAATAGCTTGGAAAATGTGGGATTGGGACCCTTGAGATTTGACCTAATCCAGCAAACTTTGGGCGGGGGGAAACAAATTATTTTATACCAAATTTGAAATTGTTGTTTGTGTGCCAAGTTTCTGTCAGTTTGTCCACAGATGCCTGAGTTACCAAATAAATTTTTCTTTGATGACTGGATTGATGGCATCTTACCCAATAGGCCACAGGAACCTCCCATGGCCGTCCCACATAAGGGCAGTCCCATGAGGTCGGGAATGGGTATGAGGCACCCAAACCCACACCCAGTCGCTCTGGCGTCCGTTTGGCCAAGCGGAATCATTGGACAAAGATTTTGGTGTCTGGAGAGTGTTTTGAACTGTGGTCTACATTTCCCAATGGCAATGCCATTGACAAGCTTTGCCAGTAATTTGATACTTAATACTTCATTATCCAAAAGTATGCGCCCATTGGGCTTTATTCCATAGGCTTGGGACTCTCAATTTTTGATGCCAAAGGTTCATTGCCCTTGACTTTATTTAACCTTTAATCTCTAGAAAATGCCATCACGCCAAAAACTTGTCACAAATCCTCTTAATTTGTTGTATTAATTTGTTCAAAGTTAATACTGGGACTGGTAGTGTGATTGTTGAATTTTCGGTCTATTAAGGATGGCTGGTTCTTCTTCTGTGGTAAGGTGGAGTTTTGAACGTCTATTGTATGAAGACAGTTGACCAGACGGTGCCTATAGTTAATATATAACTCTTTAGTTTTCACACTTGAGACTGTATTCTTTTAAATTTATTGTGGGGAAGGCCGACCATGGGACGGACACTTCCAAATATGACTCAGGAAAGACAAACTTAGTACCAGGGAGGCACCCCAGAGAAGCGATGCTATCTCTTGTTGCCAGCGGAAACGCCACTTATGGGGAGGGGAGGGAACGTGTGAAGGGGCCGTAGCCACTATTGAACACGTGTGGAGGAAGGGGTCTGATTTGATGAACCAGACTGGGAACCAGGAGGAGACCAGCTGTCAGCGACGCGGTGGGAGATATCCAAACATCCACGCTTGAAAGTGGTCCACCAAATGAGACCAGAATCTGTGGACAGCTTCTGGGAGGGTGGGGATGGAGCCAGCGATGGCATCCAAGACAATCGTGTGGATAGTCCACATGGCGATTGTAACCACCAGATCACAAAGGGAGGGTGGAAGGGGGGAGGCCCTTGATAAAGCAAACATATCTCTTGACAGACTGAAGGGATGCGTTTGATCCTGGCCCAGCAGACGTTGAACTTCGCGCCATATCACTTTAGAGGTGGGGCACTTCTCCAGGAGGTGGAACAGCGTTCCATACTGGCCACACACGACACAGGATGAGTGTAAAGCGTTAGAGCGCTCAGCTGTATGATACACCCGCCTCAGGCAGCGCCACACATGGGAGCGGACGTGAGGCTGCAACAGAGGATGGTGTGCATATTTCCAGATAGTCTTTTGGGTCTCAGTGGAATAAGGGATGTCCATCATGTCCAGGTAGTCCACCCTGGATAGGACATGGGGTCAAATGGGGATCACGTCATCATGGATGGGTAGCCTCTGTACCTCTTGTGTGAACTGAGGAGAGGGGCGGCCTCTTCGGGTTGTATTTCCGCTAATATGAATTCTCCACTCTGCACTTTGCAAGGAGAGTAGGGTTCGTTTGTAGTGGGCTTTAGTCCCATGAGGACCTGTGGCCGATGTGTGTGATGCGAGGTATTTCATCAGGGAGTGGGGGTTTGATGGATTGTTAAGGCCCAAGGCTCAGGAGAAGTTGGAGTGTGCCGTGCGGGACCAGTGTTGGGATGGGAGTGTAGGAGCGGTGACGGCCGAGATCCAGGTGCCCAGGATCTTGGTGGCATGGGCTTTGAAGTCAAGCAGGCCCATGCCACCTTGATGATGAGGGCCAAACATGACCTCTAGCTGTACTGGTGGAGGGCGGCCTGACCAAAGCCATCCTTGCAGCAAAGCATACAGGGATTTGAAGAAGCTTGGGGAGAAGGGGATGGCGTGGGCTCCGAACCAGAATTTGGATAGGAGCATAGAGTTGGCAAGAACAACCCTACCAGTGAGGGTAGTAGGGTGGGCTCTGAGAGAGGCGATTCGCTTCGTCACGTTGTCCAGTATATGGCACTCCATTACTGCTGACGCATATCCGCCTGCCTCCATCCACACGCCCAGATGGCGCACCAGTCCTATGGTAGGTCGTGGCACGAAGGGGAGCACCAGTGGAGCGGTGTGTGTTGAGTTAGTAAGGCGTGGATGTTGGCGAGCAGATGGGCCAGGTTGGGAACTAATTGCTGGGGCCCAGCAGTTCTGAAACCGACCAAAGAGGATGTTTTGGTTTTGGAGGCGTTCAGTGCAGCGTTGCTTACCTGGGAATATTCCTGGATGAGGGCTTCAAGCACGCGTGCATCTTTGTTATTAGATACCCCCACCACGCAATCATCTGCAAATGCCATCATCTTGACTGGGGTTTGGCCTGGCACATGGACCCCAGTGAGTTAAGCATTCACATTTCGCAGTAGTGGGTCAAGGCTGAAGTTGTATAAGAGTGGGCTGAGGGGGTCCCCTTGTCGCAAGCCCCTTTGAGGGCGGACTACTTCCATTAGGAAGCGTGGGCCACGGACTGCCATTGTCGCAGATTCCATGAGCAGCATTACCCAGTTTATGAAGCGGGGGGTAGGCGGAATTGATGGATGCAGGCCCTTAGGTATTCCCAGTTTACTCTATCGTAGGCCTTTTGTTGGTCCAAGAATACTAGTGCCCCAGAGGCTGTGGACTGACATGCATTAGCCACGGAGTGCACGTTATCCCAAATTGACCTTCTGGGGATGAAACCGAATTGTTCTGGGGGGATGGTGGCAGATGCTACAGTACCTAAACGGTTAGCCATGATTTTTGTTAAAGAAATGGGGCGCCAGTTGGCTAAATCAAGCTTATCCCCTTTCTTGAAGAGTGTGACGCTAAAGGCCTCATGTCCTCCTGGTAGGAGGCGCGTTTCCAACAGGCTTTGGTTAAGTGAGGTGAGCAGCAATGGGGATATATATTTGAAATACTTTTTATAGAATTCATATGGAATGCCATCTGGGCCTGAGCATTTTCAGTTTGGTGCACTGCAAAATGGCTGTCCATAATTCGTTTGGAGTAATTAAATTCATTATTTCTGGGTATCAAAAAATGGTGCGGATATGAGCTCAGTCAAGAAATTCCGCCATTTCAGCTGGCTGAATTGGTTCAGCTTGGTATAACTTGGAGTAATATTTTTGCATTTTGATTGCCACTTCAGCCATTGTGTCCACAATGGAATTACCTGATCTTCGTACCTGTGTGCAGGCCACGCTCTGGCGTGGTGTGAAATTTTTTTTAAAGAAGTATGCGGTGCACTTATCACCTTTAGTGATGCATGTGGCCCTGTATTGGACACAAACCTGATGTTTGTGTTGCCTTTCGAGTGCGTTGAGGTGGGCGGCTGCCTCTGCCCACTTCCAGCCCCATGCAGGGCTGTATCCTGTTGCTGGAATGTTGGACTCCAAGTGGGCTAATTCCGCCAGAGCGCGCGAGATAACTGCCGATGTGGCTCATGAGCGTCTGGAGGAGAGATGGCGATAGTGGCAGATGGTGTCCTCTTTGAAAGTTGATCATGTGGAAATGGGATCCGCGCAAAATGGTGTAACAAATAATTTTGCCAAAGTTGCCTCTTCCACCCACGTGGAAAATCCTGGTGACGCGAGCTCAGGGGGGCGGATTTTGTACCAATGTGGGGCCTTTGCAACTGTGATGGGTAAGTGGTAGGTTATTGAGACCAGTCGGTGGCTGGAGAATTCCATTTTCGTTGTTTTGAAGTGGGAGATGTGGGGTTGGAATTTCGCCGGTGTTAGAATAAGGTCAATGTGGGTCATGGACCTTGGTTGGCCATTGTGGACGTGGGGACGCGTCATGTTTTCGAGCAGTGGGGCATGTCACAGCAGTGCATCCATTAATCCAAGGGTAGCTTTTAGAACGCGTAGTTCTATGTGACCCTGTGGGGCGTGGGGTGAGGGAGGCCACCAGTCCATTGGTGAGGTTAGCCAACAGTTCATGTCACCAACTAGGAAAGAATCAGGGGGTAGTGGGAGGGATTTGACCGATGAGAAAAATTCCTGACACTTGTGTGCACCGTTTGGGGCATAGATGTTGATGATTGCGTGTGCAACGTCAGCCCACGAGAAGGTGATGACAAGCATTTGGCCATTTAGGAATGTTTCTGAGGATATGAATTTGAAAAAATTACTTTTCCAAATTAGCACCCCACAGTGCTTTGACCGAAAAGGATAGGGATGGGAGGAGCATTGTTTTCCAAGCTTCCTCGGAACCTCATGGACAGTGGGACTCCTGGATGGCCAGGATATCCACAGGTAAATTGTGTTGTAAAGACTCAGTTTCCTAGCCTGAGATGGGGAGGCCTTGAGTCCAGCAATATTCAACGTCCCTAGAGTAAAGGTTTCCCCCATCACACCTTAGGTGTGAGGGGGTGGGCCCCTGGGCCCACCAGCTTCTTCAAGGTCCCCATGGGCTTTCACAGCAGTGCCGGTGTTAGCAGCAACGCTATTGGGGTTTTTGTTAATTTTTGTGGAAAGAGTTGCGTTGGCTTTGGCCTTTGCTTTTTGTTTTCCCAACGTCAGACGAATTTTTTGTGGTGCAGATGAGTTCAGTGCACCGTCGAGTGGGTAAAAAAAATTTTCAGTTGGGATAGGTCCCACCTCAGTTTTGACTGGAGCTTGGGTGCAACGATTGGGTGAGATCAAATCTCCCATCGGATCCTCAGATTGAGTGGCCCGCTCAGCATGGGCTTCCCAATCTGATTGGATGATGAATTCCCAAATCACTTCTGCCATGAAGGTCTCCATGTCCTCCTGGCGTTGTGAGTATGGGATGGCGGTTGTGGCCTTGGCCGCTTCCTTGGCCATGGCCCTACGGGCCTGCTTGGCCTTCTTCCGCTCCTGTGGGGAGATGGGCTTTACTAATAGTAGCAGCCTTGTGCTCCCCATGGGAAAGCCTCCTTGGTGCTTGCAATTGGTTCATAGTGCGCCTCTCCACTGGCCATGGCTGCCGAGGGGTGCTCTTGGAATGTGACGCCCTCCTTGATGGGACATGCGTGCGCCTTATGGCTGAACGCATCACAGTGGGTGCAAATGGGGGGCGCGCTGTCCACAGTTACCCAGAATGGGTGGGTGGTATGCCCTGCGATATCAATAAAAGTGGAGTGCGGGATCTGGGTTAGGTCCTTTGCGATCTCCTCAGTTGGGGTCAGAACTGCGATGGCTTTGCCGGTGCACAAGTTTGGCATCAGCGCGAAGCGTTGCATTTTGAAAGATTGTATTTTGCCATATATGGCGAGACCATCTTTCAGGTGTTGCTCCAAAATGTCACGTTTTACCATAGTAGGCAAAAAGTCAAACGTGAGGAAAATTTGGTTTGATTTTGTCCATCTGGTGCATTTGGTTTTGACGACCCATTGCCCTTCAGGGAGGTCGACCACTATGCGCACCGCTGCAGCCTCATCTGCTGGTATTTTGCTTTTGAAACCTAGGTCCAGCCAACCGCGTGACATGGAGTGAGGTGCAACGTACACCGCGGTCAGGAAAATTTTGTGTACATCTTCACAAAATTTTTTCCATAAGGCCGTTTTTTGGATGTCCAGATATACACGGACTCTGAATTCCACCAACGAAAGTGGCTGGGAGTTTGGCATGTTGATGTACTGGTTGCATCGTGCTTGCCACGCGAGTATCTCTGGGGAAATTGTGACCGCCAGTTTTTTGAGATTTTTGTCTATTCTGTCAGATTCTCCGGGGCGTTTTTGAATGTTGGAGGCCGCGGGCCTTCCGCCTGCTCCTCTTACCTTGCTTGCCCAACTGCTCCCTGACATGAGCGCAGACTAATCTCCTCTGTGAGATTATCAAACTAGATTCAGTCTTGAATTGAATAGGTTGCAAAAGTGTTTGCAACGAGAAAGAAAAGTTTTCTTGAAACTGTATTCTTCTGTCATTACTTAGACAATGGCACGCTGCCCTGATCTTCCTGATCCCAAGTAAATCCTCAACTTAATACAACGTAAAGTATAAATACAAAAAGCTTATAAATTAAACTATAGAACTGTAGTAATATTTGATGATTAATATTTGATCATTTTATTAGTATTAACTTGATCTAATTTATAGGATTCAATGTTTACCACATCTTATCCATGGCGCCTCAATTTCAATGGCACTTGACCAGAGAAAGTAACAAGTTTGTTTGAGGGTCTACAATCCATTCAACTCAAGACATCCCAAACGTCTCAGAGTCAGTCTCAAACTTGGTAATATACTCAAGACAGCATTTCTAATGCATCTTCAAATAGCTGTACCGATACTCATCTCAAGCAATTGGCAGCACATACCAAGGCGATTCATACCACTAATTAGTAATTAATTTGATTGAAAACTCGATTGACATTAAAAACTAATTTTGACATAGACCAACAAAGCCCATGTGCCCGGGTCATTTAGTTGACTTTTTTTTAGATCTGACTAAACTAACAAAGCCCCCATGCCCGTGTCGTCACAGTTAAATATCATTAAATGAATCCTGGGCCACGAATCCTGAGCTCAGATATACTTAAGATATTTTTGATTTATAATTACCAAAGATTTATATCCAGTCAACCATTCAACAGGGATCCTTAAAGGGTAAGCTAATACCAATCGCTCATCCACCACACAGGCAAGGTCGCCCTGTGAAACAAGAGGGGCAGTTGGCCTTTTCAGATCCTTTTTAGATGGGAACAGAAATGCCACCCAGTATAAATGGAGGGGGCGCTCCTCTGGACATACACACCCCTTGTCACATTTAAAAAAGTTCAAGGAAATCCTATGGTTATTCCTGAATCTCATCATCTTACTTGGATCAAATGAAGGAGTTAAAGCATTACTTTATAAATCATTAACCCAGGAGAAAGAGGCACCTGCAAAAGGGCATCCACCCTTGGACAGATCTCTTATAAACCTATATGAAACCGTTTCTCTTCCAAAGGCTATAGATCAAGTGCACATCTATCTCACTACGTCATGCGATTTGTACACCTTACACTCTATTTTATTAAAAATTACTAAGAGTCCATAATGAGGAACTCTACATCATATCATTTTAAAGGGGTCCTACAGATAGCTTATGAGCAGGTATTATTTTCGCATCTCAAAGTATAGTAGAAGTCCACCGTTTAATTGAAGTGAACCATTCCTACATTATTCAGCTCCATAATCAAACGGAGACTATTGATTCTAGTGTTATCAAAAGTGTGGAGGAAGTTGCGAAGTTTCTTCAAAAAAACATAATAGAGTCAAACAAAGATACCAAGCAATTACTTGATGCCTTTTCTGAAGAGGTTCATCAACAGGACTATGAAGCTCATGGTGAAATGAAAGCTCAAGCTTCTACTAGCCGTCACCAGGAGAAAGAGAAATCTCCATCATTAAGTCACAGCTAGAGCAATCCCTATGACGAATTGATGA
>JAKSZP010015478.1:0-14221 GCA_022478985.1 Massospora cicadina | reverse complement strand
CTTGAGCTTCCTCATATTTAGATTTTCTTTATGGCCGTGATTTGAATGGAGGGTGAGTTTCAGTCTCAATTTGGTCAATTACCCTGGACATTTTTCCATAATCATTTGGTCCCATGGAAAAATATCACAATCCTCCTAAAGGAGGTCTTTGTCATTCTGGCATTTATCAGAGTGAGATTGTCTCCAATTCTACTTTCAACCGGAGCTATTGTCAGAAAAGTGTCTGTAACTCTCCAGTTCCCAGCGAGTTGGTGCACTGTGTACAGCCCCAAAAGCAAGGACCTAGTTATCAGTACTAAGGTGAGTATAGCCCTACAAAGGGTGTTGGAGCTGAAGTAACATAAGGTGAAGGTGTTAAATGCGGTATAAATTAATAGATATCAAAAACAACAAGACTTAGGTGGACCCCAAAGTGGAGTACATAACCATGCTGTGATATGGGATGGAGTGCAAGGGTGCCTCAGTCTTGAGGGAGCCAGGGCGGCCCAGCGGTTCACCAGATGTGAGAGTTAATATGTGCAAATCAAATGGCTAACGTTGTGAAAGACCTCCTCAAAAAGGTTTGTGCTTATGTTCGCCAAAGTTAACGTAAAAAATGTAAACTAATAAGAATTTTAAAATGAGGAAGATGACCAACGATGAAGTTTGGTCTTGAGGAATCATAAATAATAATGGGGGAATTATCAGTTGCTGGATGTGGTGTTAAGACCAAGTGCACCAATAAGCACACGCTTCCACTCACATGGGTACTATGACTAGAGATTATCAAGATCAAGTGATTGATTAAAGGCAAGGCTGACCCAAGTTTGAAATTTCGAAAATTGAATATGTTTCAATTTCCCGTTCACCTAATGACCAAATCTTACCATCATTGTCTAAATGGTAACTCGTCCATTTTAATGCCATTGTCATTACACATGGCTGGGTTTTTTGCACTTCCCCTGAACCAACTAGGCATATCTGGCCTGCACCCAGTGTTGGTCCAAGGTGTGCCTTAAGTTAGGAAGGTCCTGTATCTTGACCTTTTTTGACTCTGGCTCCCAGCCTTGTCTTGGCAGTTAGTCCCTCAATAAAGTCATGTAAAGATGACAGCTATGGGGGAAGTGGATCAAACCCTAAATATTGCAAAGAGCCAAAACAACTCACGTTGGAAATAATTTTAATGGGACATAGCTATATGTAAGCAATAGGGACATAATGAGTGACTTGGAGGGTTTGATCCATTAGGTTCCCTAATAAGATAGATATAGATTTTACAAAAGCAGAATCTAAAATCCCTGGACGGGTCAACGTTTCTTTAATAAACTGGGTTGGGTTTCCACTTAGCTTAAAAACTTGAATAGGAGGGGTGAAGATCTTGATCCCCATATCCACAATGACTTGTGAGCCAGAGGGTATTTTAAATCGTATGGGGGGCATACATGGGGATCCCATCTTTGGCGTCTACCACCACAGGGGGTAAATTAGTTTTTTCCTACTATGACCTGATAATCAACTCTATGAATGGAGGAAGGATATTTTAGGAGGCACGTTCGTTTTTTGGGTCTCATTACTTGACTGGAAGGTCAAATATTAACGGGATCCAATACCCCAATAGTGAAAGGTATTGACCTTATGGTTAATAATAAAGTTAATTTCCCACATCAGTTGGACCCAATAAGTAACTTGTAGTTATTGTTTTCTAACCCAATAGCTGTGGCAGTAATTAAAAGTTTCCCAAATTGGAGGGGCAAGGCAGAATACGCCCCTATTGCCTTAGTAGAATAACTACCTGCCGTTTCATACTAAGGTCATGAATCAAGTCTGGGGCCATTTTATCTTCTGTATAAGTCAGGAAAATATAACATTAACTGGTGAACCAGTATCGATTATTTCCAGGTCTTTGACCTTGTGAATGACTACCTTTACACGAAACACAAAAGATCCAAACTGGGAAGTAATGGCTAGTAGACTGTTTTTAGGCTCTTTGCAGTGAAGCAAGTTCAAAAATATGCCTAGGCCACACTAAGGGATGTTTAATACTTTTAAAGGTTTTATATGCCAGCGCTTGGCTTTCCAATGTGGAACTAACCTCTAAGATTTTCTGGGGTAGCTGCCCGATACCTAAATAAAAATGATCTTTATTTTTTATATAGAAAAAGGTACATTGTCTTCTGGCAGGGCAGCAAACAGAAAACATCCTAAGGTATTGGTAATAGAACTAGTGCTAGAATAAGGGTTTTGAGGCAATTGAGTGTTGTCAGCATTGGGAGCCTCCTGCCCTATACTTAATGATCTTTTGCTGACCTACGTATGAAGATGTGAAAAGTGTATACAGTATGGTCGTTTCTCTTGAAAAAGGTGTAGTATAATTTGGGGGTAGACAACTTGGGGGGTGTAATCGCTAGCACTTGAGGCTGAGACTTTTTATTATTGTTAAGAAGAATGGACCAGTGGGTTTGAGCAGATGAGCCAGAATCTCCAAAATGGCTTCTTTGATATGGAGGAAAGACTTCCAGTTAGACTTCACCGCTTTAAGATAAAGAAGAATATTAGGATTATTTTTAAACGCCAAAAAGAAAAAGCAGTGATAGCGTCATCTAAAGTAAGACGTTTTTCTGCGGCCAACATTTTAGCCTCAAAGTAAAAACAGTGAGAAAACCCAGTGATAATTTCCCCTGATTAAGGCTTATACCCTGAAAGTTTGCTTTTGGTTGTATAAAGTTAGGTTACTCAAAGATTTTCCAAAGCAAGGCAGTCTTGGCGTCATCCCAAGTCCTTTAATACATTAGGTGAGGTACCATAATGTCTTGAGCTAAGCAACCAAGACATTTAGTTAGGTGTTTGATCCGTTGGGTGTTGGTGGCTTCCTCCATAACAATTTTATAACAAAATAGGAATGAGAAGATGCTTCCTTTGCCTGAGGTGTACTTCTCTTTGAAGACGGTCTGAACGTGCCACAGGGGGTTAACAGCTGAATGACGTAAGCTGACACTAGGGGGCGTTTTCACCTAAAGAGGAACTAATATTGCTGGAAGTTTTGTAAGGGAGGATGGCGTCCACTTTATTTTTTAAGGCGTTAAAAACTTCAAACATAAGTCTCCCCAATCATGGGTGGCATGAAGGCCGATTATGTGGCAACAAGCAGGGTTTACTGCCAAATTTCGCATTATAGCTTGGTGGTTGCATCTTGAAGCTTGAGTTGTTGTTGCTCAATGGCGAGTAGCTTTGCTCCGTCCCATGCATCATATTGGGTAATTTTGCCAAAAGTTTAAGGCGTTACTGATCTGAAGAGGGATTGGATGCCAAATCTTTCATAGTGATAATACTTTTCACCGAAAACTCAGGGTAAACCTGGTATGGAGCACCAGTTTTGTCAGGACCAAGAGTTTAAACAACTTGGTCCTTTTTAATTATAGGCCAGGAAACCTGAATTTCCTGGTTTCTGGATCTAATTGTTTGTGCTTTTCTTTGCCAAAAGTCTTTTCTCAGGCTAACATCCCTAAGTCATATATCTTAACTATTAGATTTTCCCTAGATTAATATAGTAGGCCAATTTAACTTAAAATGGCGAAAAGAGTGTAATCTTTATTTGCTTATAATCAAAATTATCAGGGAAATCAGGGAGTTTACCAAGTCCATTGTCAAAGCGGTTCAAAATAAGATCTGTAATTGTTACAAATCAGGGATTCTGAAGAAAGCTTAGTCATCTTGGTCAAATAAAATTTGCTCATCACATAGATTGGGTTTAAACCCCAATATTATTGGGTTTTTACTAGTAACATGCGACCGCATTAGTTGGGGATTGTCCCCAATGTCAAGAGGGCTGAAAATTCTTTGAGGATTATACCCAATAGCTGGTTCAGCTATTTTGATGGCTCAGGTTCAAGCCCATCATCTACCTCATCCAAATCTCCAATTTGGGTAGGAATCCCAACACCCCAAAAATCCGTTTTTAACAGAAACTAAATGTATAAAAATGAGCCTTCTATAATCTTTTGCAGAACCAGCCCCTGAACCAATTTCATATATCATATCACCCCTGAGAAACTTTAGATGATACCCATTATGGTTTGCCATACTCAGTTGGCAGAGAAAACTTCACTAAAATAATGTGGCAATAGTATACTTCTGAAAATGTAACTAGCCTTGTTTCATCATTTATAAGAGTGTCAAAGTACTCACTCCATTCTTTGATTTTAAGACACGCCCTGGTGCCATTACTATGTCTAAAGCTAATCCTAATTTTTGAATTGTTTACACTGTGTGTATTAAATAAGGTCTATTGTGTATTTTTTGCTTTATTTTACTATTTCTTCCCCTTCTAGAAAGTTTAAGACAACAATTTGGTGGATACTGGTGCTTCTGAAAACTTTATTTATTAAGAACTAGCTGACAATCTTGAGATAAACTACTTACCAGGTGGTTGGTTAGGAAAGGGCCCCCTATGGTACACCGCACTGAAATTTCAGGGCCTGGTTGATTATCAAGTTGGTAAGTACCATCTGGATGATCACAACTTAAAACAAAAAACTGCTGTATCCAATCATCTTGGGAGTGATGTGGTGGCAAAAGTGATACCAAACCTAATTTGAAGGCAACTCATTGACTTTAATCCTGAAGACTAAAATAATCTATACTTCTCTTTGTCAAAAGTGACACTCTGGGTAATTTCCCCAACGGCCCTTTGCACATAAACCTAGTCATGCGCCTCTGATGAGGACCACTCAAGAAGATATTTTAACTTTCTTCTTAGAAGAATTAGAATTTCAATTTGATGCGTCTTTTGCTAATACCTTCCAATTCATTCTTAGTATGACAGCACTGGTATACTCACAGCTGACCTGGCTTACATTTCTCTATAAACTACTCTTTAACTTTGCAAAAAGAGTTGGCATCAGATGTTTGGGTTACACAGAAACATTGCAGAAAAATCCCTCTTTCATCGTACCTCTCCAGTATACTCACCACTTCTCTTTGTGTTAAAGGCAGATGATACTCTAAGGCCTTGTGTAGATTATGGTAACTTGAATAATATCATCATACCTGATCTTCATCCCATTCTTATGGAGGCACAAATTGCCCATATGTGGAGAAAGCCAATTTCTTCTCTAGCTGAATTTCTTGAATGCCTTTTGCAATATCCGCGTCAAAAAAGGGAAGTAATGGCTTACTGCATTCCTTCAGGAAGGTAATTTAAGTTCCATGTAATGCTTTTTAGCCTTAAAAAATATTCCTGCAATTTTTCACCGTCATATTGGTGCGGCATTGGTAGAGTTGCTAGGTGTATGTCTGTGGCCTATATGGATGACATCCTGGTTTTCTCTCCTGGTTGAGCATCCCCCTGAAATTTAGCTGGGCAAGTGATGGAGCATTTGAGATCAGATAACTTGACACTAAATACCATTAAGTGCTATTTTTAGTCCCAGGTCATCTTCCTTAGGCAATATTGTTTTTGACAAATGCCATATGATTACACAGACAAGGAGAAGGAAATTCCAGATTAGCTTACGCCAATATTGAGTAAAGAATTGAGAAGCTTTTGGGGACATGCATTTTATTAAGAAGTTTACTTCAAATCTTTTTAGAGGTTGCAGCCCCTTTGCATAAGGCCAATGGAGCCAAAATACTTCAGTGGTCATCTGCCCTGGAGGACGTCTTCCAGGACCTTAAGTGAATTTTTTCTGCACTTCAGTACTTCATCATGTAGATTTTTATTTAGAGCTTATAGTGGTTGGTGACACTTTTAACTCTGCTATTGCTGCTGCTCTGTTACAAGTGGTCTTAGATAAAGTTGAACATCCTGTAAGATATTAATATCAAAAAATGTCTTTACCTGATTTAAATTATGCTATTTATGACACCTTTTGTGGTAGCATAGCATAAACTTATTAACGGCATAATCTACATGTCTCTTCCAAGCCACTCTGAGATTATACAGACCATTGAATGCTGCTGTACCACCGCGCCCCTCACGTCTTAACCCTGTGTCAAACTCATTGGCATAAGACCCTTGCACAGTTTGTGTTATTTTATGAGTTCATGAAAATCAAGGAAAATGGTTCAGCTGTTGCCTTAAGTCACAATCCCATGTTAGCTACCTAATTTCAAGGAGGTGGATTCCATAAAACTCACTTGATGATTTCTCCTGTTATTATTATATTTAATAAGTCTTCTAATATCATCAGTGCTCTGTGTCTTGCTTCACTAGAGATCCTGGATAAGATTAGATTGTTCAGATATATGTCTTGTCGCAATCTCTACCCCCAAATACAGCATAAATCTGTCTAAGTGCAACATGAACTAGGAGGCTTATCAAAGGGGTATCACTTAAAGGATGATACTGTATGATTCCAAGGTCACATATGGATTCCATCTGGACCTCTTCGTCTGGAGATAATCAATGAGCATCATGATGAGATAACTGTGTGCATCCTGGGTAAGAGAAAGACAAGATTATATCTACTGAATATATAAATGGAAAAGATTTTTAGCACAGGTTGCACTGTATACTAAGGAGTTCCTAGTTTGCAACAGGATGAAAATAAATCTTCAGCTACTTAATGGCTTCTTGGTACATGTATAGAAAGCAGAAGGGCCTGGTACTTCCTCTTCAGTTAATTTTATTGTGGAGTTATTGTAATCTTAGAGGTATGATGCCAGTTATAGTTGTGGACCATTTTTCAAGTTATCCTACTTTATCTCATGCTACTCAACAGTGACAGCAGCCCAAATGGCTAAGATGTTTGTCACCCACGTTCTCTAACACTTTAAAGAATAACAGGGAAGATCATAAGTGATTTTGTATCAATTCATATCCGTATTTGAGGAACTTTTCAGAACTTTTCAGATATACCCATGCCAAGAAACTGCCTTTTAATCCACAATCTGATAGGAGGATAGAATGAGTGAACCAATGCCTGTAACAATTCTTGTGATTCTTCATGGCGGCTGATCACTAACACTAAATTTAAATTTTCCTTAGGCTCCATTCAGTTATAATAACCCAAGCATTTTTCCATTAGTTGTTCTACCTTATTTGCCACTATTTTACAATCTCTCATAAAACATGGATATTGGTTTTGGGTCCATGCTGGAAGCTGTGGTGGACTTTTCAAAGTTCATAAAGAAAGTACATCAGTAGGTAAATACTAATTTGGATGTAGCAATTGTAACTAAAAGAAGAACGCATATGAAGAGAAAGGTAGGATCTGACTAAAATTGAAGGAGTTTTGGTGTACTTGATTTGAGAAACATTTTCTAAAGCTTATGCAAGTAACCAGGATACAATAGAATAGAACTCAGACACATTGGTATAAATTAAACCATGCTCTTACTTATTATACCTTCCAACTAAGTTCAATATTTTTCTATGTTCCCTGAGAGCAAGTAGACACAGTTTAAGGGTTACCCTTCTAGACGCCGGAGGCATAATTTTTGGATGGGGAACTATATTGGGAGATGGAGGGGATTGTGGCCCCTTGCCGTGTTTAAAGAAGGGTGGAATTCCTGGTAACTTGTTAGGGTCTTGATGCTGAAGAGAATAGCTGTAATACAGCTTGTAATCGATCTCATACTCAAGACTTTATTGTCACATTCCATAAGCACATTCCTGATACTGCGCGTATCAGTCCACCCATGTCATTGCAAACATGAAGTAACCCCCCTAGATTATATAAACTTATCTCTTTCCAATTTCTTGGGAGGAGGTGGTGTTGCAGAAACTGGAGGTTAATGTCATGTCTTATGACATGGTTTCTATTGTTAATCTTGGAAACAAGGAGGAATCATTGAAGGACAAAGGATTAAGTTGGCCTCTCTCCATGATCTCAAATATATTATTGATCAACGCTGGGTTAAGGCCAAACATTCCAGGTTAATCCCAAGAAATTGCGTGATGAGGTTCAGGGTTTTACATAAACGGTGCATAAGATCACATGATATAGTTTAAAATAAGGAAGGTTTCTATCATTTTTAAATTTATTGTGGGGAAGGCTGACCATGGGACGGACACTTCCGAATATGACTCAGACAAGACAAAACTCAGTACCAGGTGAGGCACCCCAGAGAAGCGATGCTATCTCTTGTTGCCAGCGGGAACGCCACTTATGGGAAGGGGGAGGGAACGTGTGTAGGGGGCGTAGCCACTATTGAGCACGTGTGGAGGAAGGGGTCTGATTTGATGAACCAGACTGGGAACCAGGAGGGAGACCAGCTGCTGGCGACGTGGTGGGAGATATCCAAACATCCACGCTTGAAAGTGATCCACCAAATGAGACCGGAATCTGTGGACAGCTTCAGGGAGGGTGGGGATGGATCCGGCGATGGCATCCAAGACAATCGTGTGGATAGTCCACATGGCGATTGCAACCACCAGAGCACGAAGGGAGGGTGGGAGGGGAGGCCATTGATGAAGCAAACATATCTCTTGACAGACTGAAGGGATGTGTTTGATCCTGGCCTAGCAGACGTTGGACTTCGCGCCATATTACTTTAAAGTGGGGCACTTCTCCAGGCGGTGAAACAGCGTTCCATACTGGCCACACATGACACAGGATGAGTGTAAAGCGTTAGAGCGCTCAGCTGTACGATACACCCGCCTCAGGCAGCGCCACACATGGGAACGGACTTGAGGCTGCAACAGAGGATGGTGTGCATATTTCCAGATAGTCTTTTGGGTCTCAGTGGAATAAGGGATGTCCATCATGTCCAGGTAGTCCACCCTGGATAGGACTTGGGGTCGAATGGGGATCACGCCATCATGGATGGGTAGCCCCTGTACCTCTTGTGTGAACTGAGAGAGGGGCGGCCTCTTTGGGTTGTATGTCCACTAATACAAATTCTCCACTCTGCGCTTCGCATGGAGAGTAGGATTCGTTTGTAGTGGGTTTTTGTCCCGTGAGGACCTGTGGCTGATGTGTGTAATGCAAGGTATTTCATCAGGGACTGGGGGTTTGATGGGTTGTTGAGGCCCAAGGCTCGGGAGAAGTTGGAGCGGGCTGCGCGGGACCAGTGTTGGGATGGGAGTGTAGGAGCAGTGACGGCCGCAATCCAGGTGCCTAGGATCTTGGCGGCATGGGCTTTGAAGTCAAGTAGGCCCATGCCACCATGATGATGAGGGCCAAACATGACCTCTAGCCGTACTGGTGGAGGGCGGCCTGACCAAAGCCAACCTTGTAGCAAAGCATACAGGGATTTGAAGAAGCTTGGGGAGAAGGGGATGGCGTGGGCTCCAAACCAGACTTTGGATAGGAGCATAGAGTTGGCAAGAACAACCCTGCCAGTGAGGGTAGTAGGGTGGGCTCTGAGAGAGGCGATTCGCTTCGTCACGTTGTCCAGTATATGGCCCTCCATCACTGCTGACGCGTATCCTCCTGCCTCCAACCACACGCCCAGATGGCGTACCGGTCCTATGGTAGGTCGCGGCACAAAGGGGAGCACCAGTGGAGCGGTGTGTTTGAGTTAGTAAGGCGTGGACTTGGGCGAGCAGCTGGGCTGGGTTGGGAACTACTTGCTGGGGCCCAGCAGTTCTGAAACCGACCAAGGAGGATGATTTCAGTTTTGAAGGCGTTCAGTGCCGCGTTGCTTACCCGGGAATATTCCTGGATGAGGGCTTCAAGCGCGCGTGCATCTTTATTATTAGACACCCCCACCACGCAATCATCTGCAAATGCCATCATCTTGACTGGGGTTTGGCCTGGCACATGGACCCCAGTGAGTTGGGCATTCACATTTCGCAGTAGTGGGTCAAGGCTGAAGTTGTATAAGAGTGGGCTCAGGGGGTCCCCTTGTCGCAGGCCCCTTTGAGGATGGACTACATCTGTTAGGAAACCTGGGCCGCGCACAGCCATTGTTGCAGATTCCGTGAGCAGCATCACCCAGTTAACGAAGCGGGGAGGTAGGCGGAATTGTTGGAGGCAGGCCCTAAGGTATTCCCAGTTTACTCTATCATAGGCCTTTTGTTGGTCCAAGAATACAAGTGCCCCAGAGGCTGTGGACTGACACACATTAGCCACAGAGTGCACGTTATCCCAAATCGACCTTCTGGGGATGAAACCAAATTGTTCTGGAGAGATGGTGGCAGATGCTACAGTCCCTAAATGGTTAGCCATGATTTTTGTTAAAATTTTGGTGTGTGTTTGTTAGAGAAATGGGGCACCAGTTGGCTAAGTCTAGCCTATCCCCTTTCTTGAAGAGTGTGACTGTAAAAGCCTCATGTCCTCCTGGTAGGAGGCACGTTTCCAACAGGCTTTGGTTGAGTGAGGCTAGCAGCAATGGGGATATGTATTTAAAATATTTTTTGTAGAACTCATATGGAATGCCATCTGGGCCTGGGTATTTTTGGTTTGGCGCACCGTGAATGGTAGTCCATAATTCGTTTGGAGTAATTAAATTCATTATTTCCGGGTATCGGAAAATGGTGCAGATATGAGCTCTGTCGAGAAATTTCGCCATTTCGGCCGGCTGAATTGGTTCGCTCAGTATAACTCAGAGTAATATCTTTGCATTTTGATTGCCACTTCAGCTGGTGTGTCCACAATAGAATTATCCGATCTTCGCACCTGTGTGCAGGCCACGCTCTGGCGTGGTGCAAAATTTTTTTTGAAGAAGTATGCGGTGCACTTGTCGCCTTTAGTGATGCATGTGGCCCTGTATTGGACACAAACCTGATGTTTGTGTTGCCTTTCAAGTGCGTTGAGGTGTGCTGCTGCCTCCGCCCACTTCTGGCCCCATGTAGGGCTATATCCTGAGGCTGGAATGTTGGACTCCAAGTGGGCCAATTCTGCCAGTGCACGCGATATAACCGCCGATGTGGCTCATGAGCGTCTGGATGAGAGATGGCAATAGTGGCGGATGGTGTCTTTTTTGAAAGTTGCCCATGTGGAAATGGGGTCCGCGCAAAACGGTGCAACAAACAATTTTGCCAAAGTTGCCTCTTCCACCCACATGGAAAATCCTGGCGACGCAAGCTCTGGGGGGCGGATTTTGCACCAATGTGGGGCCTTTGCAACTGTGACGGGTAAGTGGTATGTTATCGAGACCAGTCAGTGGTCGAAGAATTCCATTTTCGTTGTTTTGAAGTGGGAGATGTGGGGTTGGAATTTTGACGGCGCTAGAATAAGGTCAATGCGGGTCATGGACCTTAATTGGCCGTTGTGGATGTGGGGATGCGTCATGTTTTCAAGCAGTGGGGCATGTCATGGCAGCGCATCCATTAACCCAAGGGTGGCTTTTAGAACACGTAGTTCTACGTGACCCTGTGGGGCGTGGGGTGAGGGCAGCCACCGGTCCGTTGGTGAGGTTAGCCAACAGTTCATGTCACCAATTAGGAAAGAATTGGGGGGTAGCGGGAGGGATTTGACTGACGAGAAAAATTCCCAACGCTCTTGTGCACCATTTGGGGCGTAAATGTTGACAATTGTGTGTGCAACATCAGCCCAAGAGAAGGTGACAACGAGCACTCGGTCATTTAGGAATGTTTCTGAAGATGTAAATTTGAAAAAATTGTTTTTCTGAATTAGCACCCCACAGTGCTTCAACCAAAAGGATAGGGATGGTAGGAGCATTGTTTGTCAAGCATCCTCAGAACCTCGTGGACAGTGGGTTTCCTGGATGGCCAGGATATCCACGGGTAAATTATTTTGTAAAAAACTCAGTTTCCTAGCCCGGGACGGGGAGGCCTTGAGTCCGGCAATATTCAGCATCCCTAGAGTGAAGGTTTCCCCCATCGCACCTTAGGTGTGAGGGGGTGGGCCCACTGGCCCACCAGCCTCTTCCAGGTCCCCACAGGCTTTCACAGCAGCGTGGGTATTAGCAGCAACGCTATCAGGGTTTTTGTTAATTTTTGCGGAAAGAGTCACATTGGCTTTGGCCTTCGCTTTTTGTTTTCCCGACATCGGATGAATTTTTGCGGTGTGGATAAGTTTGGTGCACTGTCAGGTGGGGCAAAATTTTTTTTTTCAGTTGGGATAGGTCCCAAGTCAGTTTCAACTGGGGCTTGGGTGCAGCGATTGGGTGAGATCGAATCTCCCATTGGATCCTCGGATTGAGTGGCCCGTTCAGCTTGGGCCTCCCAATCTGATTGGGTGATGGATTCCCGAGTTGCTTCCACCGCGATGGTCTCCATGTCCTCCTGGCGTTGTGAGTGTGGGATGGTGGTGGTGATCTTGGCCGCTTCCTTGGCCGCAGTCCTATGGGCCTGCTTGGCCTTCTTCCACTCCTGCGGGGAGATGGGCTTTACCAATAGGTAGCAGCCTTGTGCTCCCCATGGGAAGGCCTCTTTGGTGCTTGCGGTTGGTTCATAGTGCGCCTCTCCGCTGGCCATGGCCGCCGAGGGGTGCTCTTGGAATGTAACGCCCTCTTTAATGGGGCACACGTGTGCCTTATGGCCAAATGCATCACAGTGGGTGCAAATGGGGGCGCGCTGTCCACGGTTACCCAGAATGGGTGGGTGGTGTGCCCTGCGATGTCAATAAAGGTGGAGTGCAGGATCTGGGTTAGGTCCTTTGCAATCTCCTCAGATGGGGTCAGAACTGCAATGGCTTTGCCGGTGCACAGGTGTGGCATCAGCGTGAAATGTTGCATTTTGAAAGATTGTATTTTGCCGTATATGGTGAACCATCTTTCAGGTGTTGCTCCAAAATGTCACGTTTTACTGTAGTAGGTAAAAAGTCAAACGTGAGGAAAATTTGGTTCAATTTTATCCATCTGGTGCATTTAGTTTCAATGACCTGTTGCCCTTTGGGGAGGTCAACCACTACGCGCACCGCTGCAGCCTTGTCTGCTGCTATTTTGCTTTCAAAACCTAGGTCCAGCCAACCACGTGACATGGAGTGAGGTGCAACGTACACCGCGGTCGGGAAAATTTTGTGTACATCTTCACAAAATTTTTCCCATAGGGCTATTTTTTGGATGTCCAGATACACATGGACTCTGAATTCCACCGACAAAAGTGGCTGGGAATGTGGCGTATTGATGTACTGGTTGCATCGTGCTTGCCACGCGAGTATCTCTGGGGAAATTGTGACTGCCAGTTTTTTTAAATTTTTTTCTATACCGCTGGATTCTCTGGGGCAATTTCGAACGTTAGAGGCCGCGGGCCTTCCGCCTGCTCCTCTTGCTTTGCTTGCCCAACTGCTCCCAGACATGGGCGCAGACTAATCCCCTCTATGAGATTATCAAACTGGATTTAGTCTTGAATTGAATGGGTTGCAAAGGTGTTTGCAACGAGAAAGAAAAGTTTTAAGGTTTCTATCATTTAATCTTATATAGATTTTTTTATTTTTAATTTAATAAAAAAGGCAACATTTAGTTGGTGTCAAAGTCTCAAATGCATACTTAATGATAAGCCTATAGTTTATGGTAATCTTGTGTTATCTACTAAAATAAATTTCAAGTCCTAACAATTTATCCAGGTTATTAACCCAACTTTCTTATTAGTAATGTTAAAAAGTAATTGAGGTGGATGACTTGGGACAAATATACTTCATGGAGATTTTATATAGCAAGTACAGGTTTTACACATGTGTTGAACAGTACTTGCACTAAAGTGGAAGCAGTAATTACCCTGCCAGGATAACCACCCTTTCTTTTTAGCATTGTTTGTCCAATTAATCTTTATTGATTAAATATCTTCTTTAATAAAAAACATTTATAATATTTTCTTACCATTTCCTACCTTTTGACACCATACCTATTTAACTCCTTAAGAAGGTATTTCCTTTTATCTTTATCATCCAGAAAAGAGGTGACCTCATTCATATGACTTAACCTTTATATTGTTAGCAGTTGTTTCTATTGTGGGTTGGGGCTTAAATCCTTGTTTTTCCTTAGAATAATAGAGTTTTAAACAGTCTCCTCACAGGTTTTGCAATATGAACATCAATTTGTAACTTGTGTTTGAGAATGTTCAAGTTATAGTGTCACCGTTATAATTTTGATTCTATTGTCTAGATTTGCTCACACTGCAGCAAAATGACAATGATCCACCTCAGCAAATATCCTTTATAGTCATTACTGGTATAGCAACTTCTTGTTGGTCAATTTTTTATATTACAAAACTTATATAAAATTATATCTGATGCACCTTTGGTTTAGCTTTGCCTTGAAATCCTTGGGGATCTCTCAAACCATGTTGTCCATTTTATCCTTTCTAAACTATATGCTGAATCTATTTTGCCAATAGTCAAATCTAGACCGCTACAAATTAAAGTTCTAAAAAACCTAGACTCCAAGTTGCAAC
>JAKSZP010015477.1:0-14282 GCA_022478985.1 Massospora cicadina | reverse complement strand
TAAGTCAAAGAGGTCTTGAAACTTATCTCTTTTTTGCCTCCTGATGTCCAGCCTTGTCTTTACAGTTAGCACCCTCAATTATGTCATTCAGCCATGACACTGAGGTTAATTCAAAGCTCATAAATCTCTACAATGCACGCCAATTTAAATTTATAAAATGCCACTATTGCTTATCAAATAATATTTTTTGTTTTTACATGATATATGTCTTTTATCTGTATATCCATAAGAAATTTTGGTTAATGTTAGGATGCTGACATTATTGAATCCTTACTGATATACAGGCAATCATTCAGCGCTGCTTGAGTTCATAATTAACCAGATTCACACTTGATTAATTTAGCTTTTATATCTAGTTAACCATTGATACATTTAGGAAGTAATTGAACCTATCAATTTAATTACATAACCATCAAAACACGAGTCACATATAATTGAACTTATAGACCTAACCAGATAACACCAAGCCGCTCACTCAAATCAATATAACAATTCTTGTACAATTTTTATATAATACAAGCATTTATTACCCGTGCTTCACTACAGTGTATTAAATATTCAAATATTAAAATTTTTTATTATGATTCTATAATTTAGATAAACAATAACTAATCACCCAAATATAATTGCTCAATCAAATCAACCAAAAACCACCAACCACTCAGTTAAACCTAAATGAACTTATCTAATCACCCAATAACCTTACCCCTCAAAGCTAAACTGTATTTATCAATTCAACCAAAAACCATCAACAACTCAGCCAAATAATATAAACCTATCATACCAATCAAATGATATCAACCTGCTACCAAAACATCACTATATATTTAAAATCATTGTTTAAGTGACATGTCTTCCAAACTACTAAATCAACTTCTACTTAACTTGCCAAAAGTATTTTATTAATTAAGGGAACCAAATTAGGCAGGTTTTAAAATTATATAAACCTGACATCCAGATTCATGCTTTGTTATAGTATTTAAAGTTTATCAGATGATAAGATCACACTGACATAGCCTAGAGGCTGTGCCAATACTAATCTGGAGCCACTTGAGCTAACAGCTTTGCTATTGTCCTTGTGGCTGTTGAGCTAATCCTAACTATTTAACCTACCTAAAACTCTAACACTGTTTTTTGTTTAGTTTAGGGTGAGCAATACGGTGAATTATTTGATAATATATGCCAATTCTTACCTACTTGCTCAAATAGATTGAACCTATCAAACTCAATTAGTTTCAGTTGAGCAATTTGGTGATTATAAGATAATATTTGCTAATTCTCACTTTTTTTCACTCATATAGATTAAACTTATTAAACTCAATAATTTCAGATTTGATATGATTCACCAATTATCACCCACTCACCCAAATAGATTGAACCTATCAGACTTGAAGGTTTCAGATGTCATCTAGCCTGTGAGTACATCATTACGTCAGTGAATGTGTTTTATTAAGTAGATATATCATATGTACCTTTATTGTCTTACAATAATATTAAAAAAATTAGTGTTACTTGAAAATTTTAAAAACTCAAGTTCATAATAAATTATTCAGCCTCCAGCTAAATACAACATTATTATAGTCACTAACTAAATGTTTCTTTTATTACACATGAATTCTTAACTAATCATTTTTGACTAGATGCTCTTTAATCTGAAATTAATCATATAAGTTACATAATCTAAATTTATTAGTCATCTTTCTGCTATCACTATTGTGAAGCTGGTGAACCATCTATTTTATCAAAACAGATGGTGCATGTAGCACCAGAGATATCAGACATATCTACATTAAGGAGTCTATAAATGAGGTCAATTATTTCAGGAATAAGCTCAGTATTTTTCTTTTTTAGCACTAGTGATGCCAACCCATTTATGGAGCCGCCATGCATATTTATTTGCAAATAAGCCAAACAAACAGATTATCATAAATAAAAATTTCCTAATATGGCACCTCAGCTATCAGCCTAGGAAGCCACATCATATTGTGAGGAAGCTTTAGGAAAACTTTTGTCTAGCATCCGCTTTAGCTGGCATACCATGGAAGACAACATTGGGGTAGGAGCATCAGTGACATGTGGCATAAGGAGGTATAGTTTTGGATTTTCTTTGTTTATGAGGCTGGTAGTGTCTATTACCTCAATGTATTGAGCAAGTTGATTTCCCAGCAAAAGTGATAAAAGAAGGAACACAAGTGAATGACTTGATGAACTGTCAGGATTGGGGGATAGTTGGGATCAAACATCAAAGTTTTTGATGTATCAATGCAAGTGTGGCTTGCACCAAATGTGAGCTCTTTAATTTTATATTTGGCATCTTCATCAAACTCATGGGGGAAATTTTAGGATAGGTTTACCCTCAACCAGGGGTTCTATTGCCCCATGGAGTTTCAGGCAGAAGAGGGTGTTGGCAGGGGCAGCTGTGGCATCAACTGCCATTTTATTGATAATTTTATAAATTTGGAAAACTCTTTTTCAAGAAAAAATGGTGGAACACAAATTGGGTGGTTCAATAAAGAACTCCTTCAAAGCACAATTTGGCTTTAAATGGTATGGCCGTTCATCCTCATCAATATATCTTAAAGCCTCAAATTGAATTTAATTCAACCAGCACTAGGAAGGCCACAGGAATTGGAGAAGTGGCAGAATCTGATTGGCCATGTGCTGTCAACCATGGCAGCTCAGCTGAGCCTAATTTAGCCATTAACTCACAATTTCATAAATTGACTGAAGTATTTAAATTTTATATTTTAAATTTTTTTGATTATCTGCCACTTTAAAAGCAGCGCCAAAATTTTCCAAGGTTTGGGGTAATAGGATAAAATGTCACTTGAAAAATTTTGGTGCAGCGACAGCTGGGTGACATCAGAAGGAGGAGTGATGGAAGCAGTGGAGGCAGAAACTGCAGGGCACTTGCAATTTGAATGATCCAATTAAAGCACAAGGGGCAAATCATGCAGCTATTATTGACCTGCACCCAGAAGGGTTGATCAAGGCAAATTTTATCGCTGTGGAAAGGGAAATTGTGAGATGAGTATCAAAACAGAATGGGCAGATCGTTGCAAAGGCACAAGGCCTCACCAGACGATCTGCCCCATTAGGAACCACAAAATGCAACATGGGATCTTCTATAAATGCCCAAACCCACTGTGAGCTTGTGGCGGAGACGTTCAGGGGAAAGGGGGGAGGGCAACCTGGAAAACTGGACCACCAAAGTGGCTTCATCTAGGAAGCTCAGTATTCTCTGATTTTTGGAACAGGAGATAAATATAAAAAAATAAAATATCTAAAATAAAAGAACTTAACCATTGTTTAGCTTAATAAAGCATTCATTCTTGATCAATTTAAAATAGTTTAAAAGAACAAGATTTTAGGTGTATACAAAAAATTTATGTAAAATGAATCAATTGTGAGACCAAATAGTTGATTTTTCATAAGGTATTCGATATTTTTACATATCATCATAACTCACAGTTTCTAGTATATGGTAATCTAGCCAATCATTTAAGATAATCAACTAAATAGTCATTTTTAGAGCTAAATAATTGTATTTGAATTGTTAACAAAATCTAAGTCATAATTGTACTGAAAATCCAGAACCTTCACAAAATTGCACATAGTTTTAATCCAGAGCAATCCAATCAATTATGCAATTAATCTAATCATATCAAGCATCTTTTTTCAAAAGGTAAACAATAAAATGCAATAAATATCACATTGTGAAGAAAACTAAAAGTCACATAAAGATTAGAACAATGTTTAGGTAAAAGAAATTATCAATTTTTTTGATTTTATTAATTAAAAAATGGTACCATAAAAATTTGATATATATTGATCCTTTTTACTAACCTAAGTTGTTTTGATTTATTTAAGTTGTTGACTTGGCCCTTCAAACCTAAAAATATAGAACAATTTGTGACAATATACTCTAGTGATAGATTTATGACTTTTATCTATCTGCTTCTTTCTAAAAATAAAAAGGTACTATAAATATCTACACCTTAAACATACTTTTTAGATTGGTAGACTACTACTTTCTTTATGTCTTGTCTTATTTACCTATCTAAAACCTTTAAAATGAAATCTCACCTTACATCCATTTTTGTATCAACAAAGACGTTATATGGAATTATTGAATATTATAAGTATTTAATGATGCTATGTATGGAATGAAAAGCAAAAAATATAAAAAGATATCTGTAAATTATTTTCATAAGTCTCTTATTATAACATCACTTACTAAGGTTTAAAGTGTATTTATTGTATGAGTGAAACAATAGCCCTCAAGTGCGTTGCTTCCAGGTTGGCACTCTTATGTAAAACAATAATAAGTTAAAATTATATTTGTAATAAATTACTTCAATGCCACTAATTTAATTTTGACTTATATTATTTATATGATGATATCTCTAGATTGCACTATATTCTTAGATGTTAGTTATAACTATGCAACTAGGTGTGCTTTTACAGCCATTTTCAACGTAGTTGTCAGGCAAACAGCAATTTAGAATTAGACCAGCCTGCCAGCCTAGGTGCTGGAGCACCCAAACGGCAAACCAGAATGCCAAAGTCACTGCTGATGGTATGACAGATATGAACTAGAGAGGAGTTTTGCCAGTAACTGCCGGTGGGCCAGAATCTCATACAGGCACATAATAAGATACCAGACAAATTTGTTATTAACTCTGAGGGGTGTGAGAGTGCTGGTGGAAAGGGCGGTTTATTTTAACAAAAAAAAATAAAATTTAGGGAAAGAATTTTTCAATGAAAAATAAAGAAAGAAAATCGACCAACAATTTTCTCAGTGCAATGCAACTGATTAAATAGTGGTCAATTGATATGGTGACAAGCAGGGATTGGGTCCCTTAAGTTTGACCTAACTGGCGAATTATTTGGGGGATGAGGGCAGATAAGCTCAAAAGGAACCAACATCAAAGGATTTGGCAGCAGGCTGAGTCACTGTCACTTTAACCTCAAACGCCTGAACTGAGGGTCAGCTTCGTTTCCATCAGTTAGCATGATGGCATCTGGACCAACAAGCAGTGGGAATCCCCCAAGGCCAACCCACATAGGGGAAGTCCCAATTGGTTGGGAATGGGTTCAGGATGCACAGCCCTCCCATGCCCAGTCGCTAAGCTGTTTATTTGGTCAAAAGCGTTGCATCAGCTACAACTCCTGATTTTCCAGAAGGGAGCTTTGAACTATTGTTGATGGTGTCCAATGCTACTACCTGCACGTCAGGGATCATCCCCAATGATTTTAGAGGGGATTAATTTTGATGATTGCACTGCTGGGAGAATCAAAACTGTCTTTGATTCCAGCTGATAACTCAATCTTCATCCCTCTTTGGCCATGCAGATTCTTATTGTTGGGCTTAATTTCCATCAGTTTTTTGAGCATTCAACTTTAATTGTGTGATCTTAGCACAGATTTCCATTATCCATCTAGTGAGTTCAGCTGTGGTGAATGAAGGTACTGGGGGGATCTGGAGAGGGAAGGCCATTACCCAACGCTCATCTACCATGTGGGCAAGATCGCCCTGGGTGATGAGGGGCATGGCCACCCTCTTTGGACCCTTTTTGCTCAGAAATGAGAATAGCGACCAATCTACGCACAGGGGACGTTCCCCTGGACTTACATTACCCATTCCTTTTTCCAAAAGAAGGGCTCCACTGACTGGAAACTGCATGAGGGCCACATTTTTGTGCACCTTGGGTAGTTTGATCGCCATTACCATTGCAACTTTTTGGGGGGATGGGGTGCGTTGGGATGGGATTTGTGAAACGCTTTGACCAGTTCCATGCAGTTAGCGCAATCGTGAGCCTTAACCCAACTGTTCTCATAAGCTGGATACCCTTTCCAGGCCATGAGATAATGAACGGACCAATGGGACTTGTGGGATGCTAGGTTATTTTCCACTTCAGCTTCCTCCACATTTTCAATTATAATTGGCTCAGGATCCATGGGAACAGTACCCTTAAAAGGTGACAATTGGGAAACGTGGAATATGGGGTGCTGTTTCCAATGGGCTGGAAGTTTTAACTGAAACGCACCATTGCCCAAGTCTTCCTCCACCAAGTGAGGACCTGAACACTTACTTTCAAACTTGCGGGAGGGTACTAGCATTCTCAAATGACGTGTATTGATCATAACATAAGAGCTCACAGTTGTGTCATGACCAAGGAGTCACATTCAATCTGCAAACAAATTGTAGTCTTCAATAGCTTTGGTGAGGTGTTCCCGCACTAAGGATTGAGTAAACCTAATATGTTCAGCATGATCTGCAGCAGCTTAGACCTCGGGATGCAAGCAGGGTTCAACCAAAAAGGAAGGGTTATAACTTAATGTCGCTTCATAAGGGGAAAACCTGGTGGAAGTGTGAGTCCCATTTTTGTAGGTGAATTGGGCGAGGGGAAGGTCTTTAGCCCAGGTGTCCTGTGCAGCTGCAGCATAGCAACGCAGGTACTGTATAAGGACTTGGTTAACTTGCTTGGTCTGCCCATTGGACTGGGGATGATATGCCATGAAGCGACAGGGGGAGATTTTCAAAATGTATTAGAATTCACTCCAGAACCACGCTGTGAACTGTGGACCACGGTTGCTGATGTTCTCCTGCGGTAGACCAAACATTGAAAACATGTGGCGTACAAAGAGATGGGCGGTTTCCTCCGGCATAATTTCAGAATTGCAGGGAATAAAAATGGAAAACTTAGTAAAATGATCCACCATCACCATCACAGCTCTAAACCTGTTAGAGCAGGGGAGTTTAATGATAAAACCCATGGACACTAATGTTCATGGACCCTCCGCCTGTTGTAAGGGGTGTAGAAGCCCATTTCTGCCAGAATGGTCCAACTTAGCCCAAGCACATGTAATGCAATCAGAGATCCAGGATGGAACTTCTTTAGTTAAACCTGCCCAATTGTAGTCTGCTTGATCAAGTTGATGCATTTCTTATTGCCCAGATGGCTGATTGTGGGGGGGTTGTGATGCGCACAAAACACCTTGTATCTGAAGAGAGGGGGAACCCAAATTCGCGACCTTTAATAAATGAGACCCTCCACCAAAGAGTACAGGGAGTGTTTATGATTTTGGAGGGACAATTGCTTGAATAACTCCACCCCTTCAGGACAGGTCATATGGCCAGCTAATACCTGAGCAACGAGTGGGGCATTGGGATCAAGGGTGGCGGAGGAGATGACAGGAGAAACAATCAACAAAATTTGAGCAGCGGTAATCACGGTAATGAGGTCCACTTCCTCTGAATCCGTGTGACAGTGAGCTGGGTTGCAGCTAGGAAAATTGGGAAGTATTAAGCGCACCTTTTATGAATTCATATTTAAAATTGAAACTGCACAAGTCCCAATAGGTTTGGGCTTGCCGATGCACCAATTTTTGGGGTTTATGGAAATACAGGAGAGCTTGGTGATCCGTGCAAACAGTTAAATCATGCTGGGCACCATGTAACAGGTATCGCCAATGATTCAATGCCCATGCTACAGCTGCCAACGCCTTATCATAGATGGCCCAGGATTTCTCCATAGATGCAAATTCTCAGGAAAAGTAGTGACTGGATGTTCCAAGCCCTCATGATCTTGGAGCAGCATTTCCCCACTGCCACCAAAGAGGCATCACACGTGATGATATATGGCTTAGCAGGATCTGCGTGTTTCAGGATGGGAGGGGATAAAAACACATCTTTGATTGACTCAAACACCTGCTGGCATTTGGGCATCCAATGAAACAGTATGTTCTTGTTGGTGAGGGGCGAAGTGGGGCTGCCAACTGGGAAAGAGCTGAAAAAAAATTTTAGGAAAATAATGGTTCCCAAGAAACTCTGTAATTGTTTCTGGGTTGTCAGAGTAGGCCATTCACGGATAGCATTCAACTTATTAGGAGGAATCGCGTAGCCATCCTTAAGGATGAGGTTCCCAAGAAAGGTAACTTTGTCATTATAGAACTCACATTTGAAAGGCTTGACGAACAAGCCCGCCTTGTGCAAGGCAGCCGCGACCACTTCCAAGTCAATAGCATGTTGTTAAGGAGTTGGGGAGTGAACAGAAAATCATCAATATATGCGACCATGCAAGTGAACTGGAGATCGCCAAGTACACTGTCAATCATTTGTTGAAACGTATTGGGAGCAATTTTGTTATGGTTAAATGACATCATAGTGGGGACCAACCCTAAGGATAAGGCTGGCAACAGGAGGCCCAGAAGGTGAAGCTTCAGGCCCTTCCTGACCTCAGGCACACACTAGACCAATGCTGGGCTCAAGCTAAATATGCCCAGGTTCGTATTAGTGAAGTGCTAAACGCCCAGGCCCCTTTCATCAGCCCAGGCGTTAAAACAAACGGTATATTAATCAACAACAATGGCACTATTTGGTTGATTGAGGAATGGGGGTTCAAAACCCATTCCATTTACAAAATGACGCGTCTGGGTCAGATCCAACTTCAATCAATTACTTGAGTGAAGTCAGTTTTGCCATATTCTACCAATTTAGATGATAGTGTTTGCCTATTGGTGGTTCAGTGCTTAGGCTCACTTCAGCAAACCCTATATTTCCCCAACGTAGTTTAATTCTGTTTCCCATGACCAACACTCCTTGTTGGTCAACTTTTCCAATAAACATTTTCCCATATTTCCCATTTTCTTATGTTATCTCTAGCAAACCTGTGCGCGGACCTCTTTGAGGAGGTCTCACGCTATGATAACCACCTTATTCTAAATGCAATTAAATTTTCAACTCGTGCACTGTTGGGTCGCTCAGGTTCCCTCCAGCCTGGGATGTTTACCCCTTTCCACTTTGTGCACCGCATCATTTTTGGTCATTGTTTGCTATCATGATCGCACTTTTTCCCTTAATTTATTATCACTCCAGCACCCTTTGCTGGGCTCTAGTAACTTTGGTACTATTGCTAGTTTCCATGCGTTGGCTCCATGCACTGAGCACCACCATGCTGGAAACAGGAGAGTTATAGATACTCTCCTTACATTAGTCGACCAACCAACAAATTCTATGTGCACAAACATTTTCTGTGTGGTACTTTTCCAAAATGGAAACGGTGGGCGCTGGCTGTGGGCTTCAGCTGTGGTCAGCCGCACCGCTGTTTACTCTTTTTCCCAAAGGTTGAAGCAACTCAGCGTTATTACAGTTGGCCCCAAGAGAAAAGTATCCACCCTTCATACTTGTACCTGGCGGATATGGACGCTTCAATGTCCAAAAGTAGTGATTCCCTGACTTTCCGCCAAAATTATCAATTTCCATTATAATAAACAAGTTTTCCTTCAACAGCGCGTTCAGACAATGCCGGCGGAATTGGCGCAGATGGGCCTGGGGGTGTTGGTCTTGGATAACATCATGCTTTCTGTTGCAGTTAGGGGAATAGGGTCATTTGCGTCTAAAAACGCGTTTTATGATGATAATCTTATCCAAACCTCTGAGCCTTTTTTAGCTTTTATGGCCTGGATGAGAACCCTATTCCAGTGTATCAAATAACCCCTGAGAACCCTCAAATGACTCCTACCATGATCTGGGGCACTCAGGAAGCGGAGAAAGAACTTCATTTAAATTATGATAAAGTATATGCACCTGCAGAAATCATGGTGGGGTATATGGCCTCAGTGTTAAGAGTGGCCAACTATTCCTCCCCCTTCTATTATTCCAAAACATACTCTGATGGCTTGCTTGAGCCAGAGGAAGAATTTTTGGTGAGGTGTTGTCATTGTCTGCCATAAATAAAGACCATTCTGGATATTTTCTACTGACTGCTACCCTCTCCTCCCCTTTAGGGAAACTCAGCACCACTATTTTGGTGGATACTGGCGCCTCTGAAAACTTTATGGACCGGAGCCTAGCCGATTAACTTGGCCTGAGTTACTTGCCAGGTGGTATAGTTAAGGGAGGGGCGTCCCAAGGTATTCCCATTCTGAATATCATTGGGACAGTGGACTATCAGGTTGGCAAGTACCACTTGTCTGATCACTTCAATGCGGTCAAAAACCTCTTCTTCCTTATCATTTTGGGTGTGAAGTGGTGGTGAAAGTTTGACGTTAGAACCAAACTGAAAGAGAATACTCTAACCCTCACCTTAAAGAATGGTCACACATTAGTTGTTCCTTTGTCAGAGGAGAATGCCCAGGGCGAATTGCCCCACTGGCCCCACCTTCACTCTTATAGCCTTACCCCTTTGCTGAAGCCCTCAGTGGAAGCTCCTATACCTTCTTTATTGGTTGAATTTAGAATTCTCTTTTGATGCAGCATCCGCTAATGCACTCCCTGAGCACTCTGAGTTCAATTGTGACTTCAAGCTCACTGTGGATCTGATGCGTATATCTTCCCCCATTTACCCATTGACTGTCTGGAAGGAAGAGGCGTTGGATGTGTGGGTGAAGGAACAGTTATCTGAAGGTGCGCTTTTTCATCGTAACTCCCCTGTATGCTCTCCACTTCTCTTTGTTGAGGAGTCTGATGGTACTCTGCGCCCATTTGTGGACTATGGGAACCTCAATAAAGTTACTGTACCAGACCTCCATCCCATCCCTTTGGATTTACAGATTGCGCGCTATGTGGAAAAGGCGAAGGTCTTCTCCAAGATGGATTGCCTCAATGCGTTTAATCAGATTTGGATTAAAAAGGGACAAGAGTGTTAACCGCATTCCATACCAGAAAAGGGACTTTCCAGTTTTTGGTCATGCCCTTTGGGCTTAAAAATGCCCCTGATATCTTTCAACGCCGCATTGATGCAGCGTTGGGGGAATTGTTAGGGGTATGCGCGGTTGCCTACATGGATGATATCCTGGTGTTTTCCCCTGATCAGGAGCCCCATGCAGTACACCTTTGGCAAGTGGTGGAGCAGTTAAAGGCAGCCAGCCTTACGCTGAATATTAGCAAGTGTGAATTCTGTAAGACCCAGGTCACCTTTCTAGGCAGCGTCGTGATTGACCAAGGACACATGATAACTTAAGACAAGGAAAAGGCGATTCATGAGTGGCCTACCCCTACTTCTGTAAAAGAAATGAGGAGTTTTTTGGGGACGTGTACGTTCCTCAAGAAGTTCACGCCAAACCTTTCTGAGGTGGCAGCGCCCTTGTATAGGGCTAGTGGTGAAAAAGTGCTTCAGTGGTCCCCCGTTTTGGAGGATGCTTTCCAAGCTGTGAAGTGCACCCTGTTGTCCACATCCATCCTTCACCATGTCGACTCTTCCAAAGAGTTCGTTGTGTCTACTGATGCCTCCAACTTCGCCATAGTGGTTGCCTTGTTACAAGTAGGCGAAGATGGGATAGAGCATCCAGCGGGATATTTTTCCAGGAAAATGGCTCTGCCTGAGTTGAATTATGCCGTTTATGACAAGGAGTTACTAGCAGTGGTGGAGGCGCTGACATATTGGCGTCACCACTTGCATGGCTCTACCCAACCATTCCATGTATGTATAGATCACCATGCATTGACTTACTACCGCGCCCTCATGTCCTTACCCCACAGCAGACTCGTTGGCATAAGACCCTTGCCAATTTGCCTTCTCTTACAAATTCACCAAGGGCAAGGATAATAGTTTTGTGGATGCTTTAGAACCGCAACCCTGCTTTAGCTTGATCCAAAGGAGGTAGAGGTCTATAACACACAGGTGATGATTTCTCCAAATAAAATTGTGTCTCACTTTCCTCTCCCCCGGCCAACGGGCCAGCGCTTGCACCTCTGGAGAATGCGTAGGAATATAGTATGTTAAGAAAGGTAGTCATTTCTCAGCTGGTATCATCTGAATATACTATGGTACTCGCTAAGAGCGCTTTGAATCAAGAGGACCTATCCAGGGTTTATCACGTGAAGGATGAGATGGTGTGGTTTCAGGGGCGCCTATGGGTTCCTGCTGGACCTTTGCGCCTGAAAATCATCTGGGACCATCATGATGGCCTCACCATTGGTCATCCTGAGAAAGCAAAGACCTCGGAGTTGATATGGCGCACTTACAATTGGAAGGGCTTGCCTGCTCATGTGGGAAAGTATTGTAAAGAGTGCTTGATATGCAACCGTATGAAACCAAATCTTCAACCTTTAGCATGGTTGTTGGTACCAGTCCAGAAGGCTTAAGGGCCCTGAACTTCCCTACTAGTGGATTTCATTGTGGAATATTCTGACTCTGATGGTTATGATGCCATCATGGTGGTGGTGGATTGGTTCACAAAGTTCGCTCACTTTATTTCTTGTAGAACTACAATAACCGCGGCTGAGATGGCTAGGCTCTTCGTCACCCATGTGTTTGCGCTTCATGGGGTCCCCCAAGAAATTATTAGTGACCAGGGTCCCCAGTTTATTTCCATCTTTCTGGGAAGAATTGTGTAAGACTCTTTATATACGCCCTTTCCATTCAACTGCCTATCACCCCCAATCAGATGGGCAGACAGAATGAGTGAACCAGTGCTTAAAACTGTTTCTGCAGTGTTACACCGCCGCAGATCATTCAGATTGGGTTTCTCACCTCCCTATGGCCCAATTCAGTTACAACAACACTTTGCATTCTTCTATTAGTTGTTCCCCTTTTTTCTCCAACAATGGCTTTAACCCCGCCTTTAATATGGAGCCCAGCTGTGGTTCTAAAGTTGAAGCGGTGGTGGACTTTTCCAAGCCTATCAAGAAGGTTCATCAGGGGTTTCCACAAGTTTGGAGGCTGCAATGCAAGTTTATAAGGAGAACGCTGATGGTAAGCGCTGAGTGGGTCCAGCGTATAAGAAAGTGGATCTCGTGATGCTTGATGCTTGTAACATCCCTATCAAGCAGCCATGCAAGAAGCTGGGATCCAAGAGGATTGGCCCTTACCGCGTTGTTAGAAAGGTTGGCCATGATTCATACCAGCTAGATCTTCCATCTTCATTTTGGATCTTCTCTGTCTTCCATGAGAGCAGATTGACGTTGTTTGAGGGCCCCCCACCAGAGACTCCTGAGGCCTATCTCGTGGATGGGGTGTCATAGTGGGAAGTGGAAGAAATGGTAGCCTCCCTCCGTGTTAAGAGAAGACTTGAGTACCTGGTATCCTGTAAGGGTTTTGATGCTGCAGAGAACAGTTGGGTTCCGGCGCACAACTGTGTGCATACCCAAGATCTGATTGAAGCCTTCCACAAGCGTTTCCCCCAGGCTTCTGGATCTCAACCCAAAATGACCGTTTCCACCATGAAGTTGGCCCCAGCCCACAAGAACTTTTCCCTTTTGCAAGCCCCTGGAGGGGGGTCAAGCCCCATTGGAAGAAGAGGGTAATGTCATGGTAAAATGACATCATAGTGGGGACCAACCCTAAGGATAAGGCTGGGCGACAGGAGGCCCAGAAGGTGAAGCTTCAGGCCCTTCCTGACCTCAGGAACACACTAGACCAATGCTGAGTACAAGCTAAATATGCCCAGGTTGGTATTAGTGAAGTGCTAAACGCCCAGGCCCCTTTCATCAGCCCAGGCGTTAAAACAAACGGTATATTAATCAACAACAATGGCACTATTTGGTTGATTGAGGAATAGGGGTTCAAAACCCATTCCATTTACAAAATGACGCGTCTGGGTCAGATCCAACTTCAATCAATTACTTGAGTGAAGTCAGTTTTGCCATATTCTACCAATTTAGATGATAGTGTTTGCCTATTGGTGGTTCAGTGCTTAGGCTCACTTCAGCAAACCCTATATTTCCCCAACGTAGTTTTATTCTGTTTCCCATGACCAACACTCCTTGTTGGTCAACTTTCCCAATAAACAATTTTCCCGTTTTTCCCATTTTTCTTATGTTATCTCTAGCAAACCTGTGCATGGACCTCTTTGAGGAGGTCTCACGTTTCATGTTGAATTTTGGTCTTCTTCAGATGTCTGGTTCTTCTTCTGCGGTATGGTGGAGTTTTGGTCATCTATTGTATGAAGACAATAGACCAAACGGTGACTATAGTTCAAGATATAACTCCTTGGTAATAGCACTTCAAAGTTGTATTCTCCTGTTGTTACTTGAACAATGGCATGCTGCCCAGATCTCACTGATCCCAAGTAAATTCTTGACTAAAACAAAGTAAAGTAATAAAGACAAAATCTTATAAGTTAAATTTTAAACTAGTGGTAATAGTTTATTTCTATTAGTAACAACTTGGAGATTATTTATAGGGTTTGATGTTCACCACATCTTACCCATGACGTCTCATTTTCAATGGCACTTGGCCAGAAGAACACGTAAATATCCATTTGAGGGTCTACAAATTCTTCAACTCAGTGCATCTTGCATGGCCTCAGGGTCGGTGTAATTAATGTCAATGTTC
>JAKSZP010015476.1:0-14323 GCA_022478985.1 Massospora cicadina | reverse complement strand
TATGAGGATGAACCCACTGAAATTCATTTTAAACTTTCTGTCAGATAAAGTCTGACATGAGTGGGTTCCTGGGATTGAAGATATTATCCATCAGATCAAGAAGGTATTTGTTGAAGTTAGATCTATTAATTGCATACCAAAAAATAATTTGCAAAGGAATTGGTTTAATTAATCACTTACCTTTTTTATTTGCAATGATATTGAGCCAATTAATCACAAAAGAAGTATTTTCAATGAGATTGAGATATTTCCTATTACCTTTCAAAATCATATTCAGGGCACAAATCCTGAAGATCAGAAGAATAATAGTACTCTATTCAAAAATCAATTAAGCTTAGGTAAGTCTAAGAAGATGGATGGAATATATGCCTAAGACATTATAATAATAAATCTTTGTGGTTGTTAGATTTTGGTGGTTGACTCAAAAAAATAAACCCTTCAAAAACCAGCAGATCAGGACAATTATCCTCCTAATGCTTGAGCTAATACTCTAATTAAAGCCTATTGCAATAACATGGCTTAGCTGATTATTGTAACATAAATTTAATTATATTATCAAAAGCTCAGGCCAAATACACCTGCACATTCAGGCCAATTTTTATTGCAGCTACAAAGATCAGGCTGATTAAATCAATATCAATTCAATCTGATTATTCAATCAGAAGCTTGGGATGAATACACTCACACAATTGGGCCAATTATTGCTTCACCAAAACTTGGCATCTAATCCTGACTAATCAGGGACTAATATCAAATATTCAACATGAGAAATTATTTGAGATCAATATGGAGAAAATGTCAACAAATCTTATGAACAAACAGATAAAAAACGTAACCTTTTCCCACTTTAGGGTAAATTTTGTATGTCAGTATGTGTAATCAGCACAATAGTACTTGCACATGGACTGCCCAAGTGGGAGTACTTTGTGCTATTGAGAGGTCCAGTTGACATCCCAATTAAGGGTACATCATTTATTTAAATTGATGCCAAAATCTCCCAGAATTCATATTTCATCAGCAGTATGACAAAACTCATTTTGAGATGATCCTAGGACAATTTTGCACGCTCATTGTTGTGATTTTCATCTCTGAAATCCTCCCAAATATGAGAGTATTTTTCCACCAATAAAACTAGCAATAGGTCTCAGTCATATCAGTTCAAGGGCTGAACTGAGTTGGAAAATAATCTGTTGAGATTGCATGCTCAAATGTGGCCAGGAGATGTCCTAGAGGTATAAATACTGGCGCCTGGCCTAGTGAATAGTTATCAAATAATTTAATCTTAATAAATCTTTTTTATTTAGTCTTCTTTCTTGTTGTTATCTTAAGTCTCTTTTGGAGAGCGTCAGTAAGCTAAAACCTCAGAAACCTCAGCTTGTACCTTTTTCTGCCTTGGGAGAAGTTCCCAAATACAAAGTGGAAATTGAGCCCAAAATTGACCAGAAAAGTTAGGGCTATTTGAAATCGCCTATTGAGTTTCCAAATGGTCAAGATACCATAAGCTACAGGCAATTTTGAGGATCAATTGGATGAAATTCACCCAAATATACATGCAGGATTTAATTTACAAGCGAGTGATCCTCAGAATTTAACAGTGGTCAATAAAAATAATTTATCATATGCAAAAACTACTAAAGTTATATACTAAAGTTTTATTGTTCTTGATCTACCACCCCTACCTACAAGGTACTCCCTTCCACCTTTCCACTCTTAAAATCATATCTGTAGGCAACTTTCAAACCAGCATACCCACATTTCCTATATCTGGACTCCTCTAGTTTCCATGTCAACTGGGTTAAAACCCTTGGTTATGCTAGCTCATGGTTAGCTAACCCAACTAAGTAAGCAGTATACCAGTTTCTGACAATTTGAATGCCTTAATTTATAATAAGTATCCCACCGCGTTTTTATTATTGAAAGCTTTGATATTTTCCTTGTTGATAAAAAGTTACCAATTACTGGTTTGTATGTTTTCCCCAGTAAAGCAATATGCAACAACTTATAAAGAAGCAGTAGGTCCCAGTAAGATGCAGACAGTGAGTGTAGCCAACCAAACTTCTATAACTTACCATAAAGTTTCTTTGCCTACAAATAGAATTTAGCTGAAGTGAAAGGAGGTCTTACATTGTTGGGGTTAAATTTCATATCTTTTCATTAGACCTCGTTAAATGATACACAAAATTATGGAAGTTGGTTCACAACTTACTAGTGATGCGCTGAGTTGGTATTTAAGGTCTCTAGAAGAGAATGTGGATTTTGTGAAGACTATAAAGTATTTAGAGACCAGTTGTTAGCTGCAGTGACCATCATTGGTACTGGATAACATTTATTGATTACTTTGATGAACCTTCAACAGGAAGGCCAAACATTAAAATTAACTCATAAGTTCTTGGAAAACTTTCAGAATGTTATATCAGACAAGATTTTGGGAGCACTCTATTTGAGACAAGGATTAGAAGGTTATTTTGCAGCATTGATTGGATATCACCCAATCACGCTATCATTAAAAGGTTATTGAAGTCACCCAGAGTCTAATAGCATGTATTGGCAGACCAGGAGAATTATGGGCTCAGTGTAAGTCTGGTGGAGCAACCTCTGTGGCTGAATTGGGAGCTATTCCCATTTTGAACTAAGAAAGGGAAGAAGCTGGCAGCAGTTCCCCTTGTCACCATGGGTGATTTAGCCCATGTGGTAGATGAGAGGCAGATGATGGCGTATCCCTTAAGGGTCACATCATTTTCCACTATACTAACCACTAATGAGTTGGTACAGCGGATACAGGGGGTGTGTTGGGAAGTAGCGGCAAGGCCCTCTGCTAGCAGAGGGGTTAAAAAGTCTCCCTGTCAGGGTAAAGCCTGACATGAAAGATATCCCTGATACATCAGTTCTTATTAATGGAATATATGATATATGTAATCAGGTTAAACAATCAAAGATGATAGCAAAATCACATAGCAAATGAATAACAAGTCAGATGAGTCAGACAAGTCAAATCAAGCCTATCAAATTAAATTCCATCGAACATTGGGATACATGGGGCCAAGTCTTGGTAGTCCAAACTAGGCAGTTGACTACTAGTCTAAGCTTTGGTTATCTAAGACAGGAAGAGCCTAAAGAATCTAAAGCAAAATAAGAATAAAGTAAGCCCAAAAGCTAGTTCAATTAGTCTGGAAAGTGAATATAAGCTAGATATTTCTAAAATCATTTCTTGCAGTCAATAAAGTTAAGATGCTTCTGTATACTTATTTAATTTTCTTGTTTCCAATCCTTAGTAAGGTACAAGGATCTTTATTATCAAGCATATATCAATCACATAACTCTGAAAATTCCAATATTACCTCTAACACAATTTCACAATTACCCACTATCACTGGTATCCTGGCCCTAACAGGGGTTGGTCTAGCTGAAGCTCTACAACCCATATTAGGGCCCAACAGACCTATATTCACAGTCATTATATTCTTTATCCGCATCCTTACCTTGTTATACTGGACTCTTAGCTCAGGCATGGCAAGTCCATGAGTTGCTATGCCAGACTGGGTTATAGAGATTCCAGTCCCTAACATTCCCCTCAAAAGTTTAGGGCAGTTTAAATTCCACCAAGATAGTTAAATTAGGTTCCACTTAGAAAAATTGAATAAATCTGCATTGGGAATAGGAATTCCCATCAGCTGTGACTCATCATTACCAGTAACCACAAGCCTTTCCCTGATAGATATGGGTGCACCAAATCCTTTCCCAACTCATTGGAACTATCCTTATGTGTCCTGTCTGTGGGCGCCCCTAGTCACCCACCAAATAAAGCAACGCTGATCTGCCAAACAAAATCATGCAGAAGGGAAAAATTGGTGGTAAATTTTGAGTGTGTCAGCTGGCCAATCCATGATTGATCCAGTGTTATAAGATTTCAGGATGTGAATTTGGCATAGTTGAATTTTTAAAACTATTTATGACAGTGAATTTATCGCTCAGGTCCCCATTTTGGTTGATGAAATTGTAAAGCAGTGGATTCCAACAGGTTCCATTGTCACTCCATTTTTCTCCCTTACCATCATTTTAGTTTCAATATAATCATTTACAAAAACATCCAAATTTATTTGTGAGTTCTATAGTGCCATTAAACAGTTAGCGGCGATAATTTACAAATCTGGAAACCCCTGGTTAGTCCTCATGGCTGTCGTTTCCAATTTTCATCTGACTATATGGATGTCTGTATCTTGGGTATTATGGCTGGTTTTCTGGTTGACAAACCCAGAGTTCCAGGTTGGTCTTACTTTTATTATCAGCACGCTCCATAACATAATGAAGCAACCCACAATTTCACCCTTCTCCATCCTTCTCTATGGGTGAGGTACTGCATTGGTTCAGTTTTATGAATGGAAATTCTGTTATCAGCTAGAGTAGTGTACACTGCACAATTGGCCTGTTCAGCGGATCACAGCTTTTACACCCAGGTATGAATATTTTCTTTGGCCCAAACGTTAGTAGGATCTACTCCTAGGTCAAATAGAGGATAACCTGGGGTTTCCTCTTTTTCTCAAGAAGGTGGGCAGGAATGGGTTGCAAGCATGGAGTGTTGTTTGATCCTAGGGTTGAGATTTGCCCCCTCCTCCAACTATTGGGGGATAAAATGCTTGTATTCTTGCAGTCAATGCCATTTCAGGGGAGCCAGTGTACATGAATCCACTCATTCATGGATGTCCCTAGAAAGAGCGGAAGAGGTTGGGTTTTTTCAGATAGTGGTGGCACAACCTCAGTTTCTGCAGACATACTGGTAGAGGGTTCAGTGGATACCCCTTCCCTCCAAAGTGAGTAGCACATCATGTCAAAGAAACAAGGTCAGGATTACTTTTTGTTGTAAGTCAAGATCCAGTTGGGCGCTCACATGGCCTCCATTGAGGGTCTTGTTGACGCATGACTGCCAGGATTTTTATGGGTTTGCAGGTGGTGCAGGGTCTGGATCTCAATTTGGATGTTAGGTCCTCAGTTTTGCGTGTGTCAACAACTTTAATAAATTTTTACCTGGTGTGTTGACTGGTACCATTTTTGGTAAATGAGTTTGGATTCTGTGACCAGTTTACTGCGGTGCCAGATGTCAACTTTAGGTGGGTTTGGTTGATTCTGCCAAATGGGTTGAACAGGGTAAAACCCACTGAGCAACGGACAAGCGATATGAGGATTGTTGGCCCTCAATAACTAATAATAAAGAGCCTAATAAGGAGCTATTGCCCTAACAATACCAAAGTATATAAAATTCTAGTTAATGGATACTTCCGTTACTCTTTCCCTATTACCCTCTTTCTTTTTAAAAGCATCCCCCTCCTCAATCTCACTCTCAACTCTTAATCCTTGGTATTCATTGGCAAATTCAACACACTCCAATTAGTAAATCTCTATTTGCTACAATCTAAGGGTTTTATTTGAACATTGAGGCTTTAGCGGAATTCCCTAAATTTGCTGAACCATTATTGCTTCAAAAAAAATTCACTTCACATTGACATAAATAAATTGCTCAATTATAAGGATCACATCAACTCCCAATTACAATCCGCTGGATAGGTGAATTGTTGTCCAGTCATATCAACTTTGCAATATTACTCCTTGATTATATGATAATATTCATCTAGTACTAAAAAAATTATATGATAATATTATATTTCTTGTAAGCCCAAAGGAACTTCACGTGTACTTGGTTGATATTCTGACCACATTCAGGTTCCTTAATGGTTTAATCATTGATACCAGTCTTCTCAATAATTTCAAGCAACTTAGTCTGGATTTAAACAAGCTTGTTCTTCCTTCCAAATCCATGTTGGTCATGGAACAAGACATTATCTCCTACAGCAAAATGTGGGAGTCCGCTACATATTCTTTAGTCATCTGCCTGATTACTAATCTTCTTAGCCAAACTGGTAGAATGAGCTTTAATTTGTAAATTTATCAGCATGTCCATTAAGTTTGTCAGGTAACGCTGCAATTCTACTCTTCAATATCCTCCACACAGGAGTAAAGCAAAGCGGGCAAAGTTGGATGTCTACCATAGAGAAATTGTAAAGGACTCTTGCTCATTGACAAGTGGTAACTAATATTATAGGCAAAGATGAAGGTGGACAAAGGGTGATACATTCTGAGGGCTGATCATTTACCAGCTTATTAAGAATGTTTACTAATGTCCCATTGAACCGTTACAACATTTCGTTGGATTCAGAGTGGTAGGGTGTAGTCAAGACCCTGTGGATTGCCATCAATTCGTTCAACTTATCAGGATATGCAATGTGAAGTTAGTTCCGTTGTCTGTGAAAATAAGCTGCAGACAACCATGTTGCTGCATGACACACTCCATGATAACCTTGGCACTGGTGACAGTTCCCCAAATCATTGATTGGTCTTGCTTCCACCCATCTGGTAAAATGATCTATTGCTACTATTATATACTTTGAGTGGTTTGAATCAGTTGACATAGGTCCCACCACATCAAGAGAAAAAGTATGCCAAGTGAAACAAGGTTTAACCAGCTGATATGTAGTCTTCTTGCAGAAAAGGTTCTCTACTTGACATCAGTGACAACTGTAACAGTTGAGTTTGACTCAATCGTTACATTCTGACTTGGATTTGGATTTTCCAAATCTGAGTCAGATCGCTTTTAAAAGATTTTTGGTTTGGTTGTTTTGGGCGCTGGGTTGTGCCTCACCCAAGTCATAGATTAGGCTTGTGTGAGATTAATTAATGACTTTGGTGAGGTTCTAAAGTGCTGCCTTTATAAAAGGTGCACCTGCCCATTCCAAAGTTCACTTCATAATTCTTACCCTAGCATGTCCCTTTCCTGGGGAGCATTGTCAGTTGCTCCCCAGATGAGCTCTGGTCAGTGGGTCATTTTTTTATTTATAATAAAACAAAGGTTGTTTTGTGGTTTACATACCTTGCTTACCTGTTGGTCTTTTCCCTCGTTAAGGAGTTTTTTGAGTAGGTTGGTTTCAGACCAATTCCCACAGAGGATTTGAAATAACCAACCAATAGTAGGTGAATGTTTAGCGCTGTTGTTGCCCCAAACCTATCCCTACACAGTTAGGATTCTTTGGTTGACTTTCAGTGCACCAAAGTATTATTTGATTATATATGGTGGTTGGAACTGGGGTTTTTCTTTCTGTTACATTATTCTGAAGTTATTGTGTAATGCACGCTACTAATCCCCAGTTTGGTCAACCTCAGTGGTCACTTGGTCCTAGTTGTAGAGGAACCAGCACCAGTGGGAGCCAGTGACTGATGGACAACCCTGGATCTGAAGTGACCATCAGTTCAATTTCCCAGTGGGCCCTCCTGCACACCAGGGATTTGGTAGCACTGAGGGGACCTGCCCCCCAGCAGGGCTCCCTCACCTGTGGATGGTCTTCCCAGAAAGGGGTCAAACGTCCAGCAACGCTGCACCGTGCATCCTCTTGCATTCCCTTAGTGAAAGTGCCTTCCTTGTCAGGATGGGAAGATCATCGCCAATGGGAGCTCAGGAGGGGGGGGCGCAATGAAGACAAGTGCTGGGCGTGCAGTCTCAGGCCAGGACCATTCAGCTGCGCTGAACTGCACGTCCCTCTCGCATTTCCTTGATGATGGCCTTCCTGGTTGGGATGGGAAGACCATCGCCAATGGGAGCCTGGGAGGGGCGCAACACAGCCACATGCTGGGCGTGCATCCTCATGCTGAGTGGACTGATTCTGGCAGCCCAATCCTGATTCACTCTCGCCATTTTTCATTTCCTTGAGGGGCCTGGAGTTTATTTGGGCTAATTTTCCTGAGGCTTAGGTAATTTACCCCAGGAAGCCCTTGTCATGGAGATCTTCTGCTGTGGGGCCCCTCTTTGGGGAGGGGGCCTCCTTTAAGTGGGGAGTGATGTAATGATTGAGTTTGACTTGACTGTTATATTCCAACTCAGATTTGGATTTTCCAAATCTGAGTTGGATCGCTTTTATAATGATTTTTGGTTCAGTCAGTTTTGGGCGCTGGGTTGTGCCTCTCCCAAATTGTAGATTAGGCTTGTATGAGCCTAATCAATGATTTAGGTGAGGCCTCAAAGGGCAGTTTTAATAAGGCATGCCCACCAATTCTGAATCTCACTTTGGAATTATACCCCTAGCTTTCGCTCCTGGGAGCATGTCAGTTGCTTCCCAGATGAGTTCTGTTCAGCGGGCCCTTTTATATCCATAATAAAAATAAAGGTTGTTTTGGGGTTAGCATATATTGTTTACCTGTTGGTCTTTTTTAGGTATCCAATTCTGAGGAGCTTTTGCTTGGTTGGGTTAGGCCAACCACTATTTAAACCTTGTATAACCAACTTATAGTAGGAATATTTGGTGATGGTGGTGCCCCAAACCTCTTCCTACTTAAAGTTAGGCCGCTTTGGTGCTGTCAGTGCGCCAAAGAATCATTTATTATATGGTTATTGGAAACTGGGATCTTATATGTTACTTTGTTATGAAGTCAAATGTGCTTTGCAAGCCTTTGATCCTCAATTTGGCTGACCTCAGTGATCACTTGGTCCTGGTTGCCAAGATACAACACCATTGGGATCCAGTGACTGATGTACAACCCTGGACCCAAAGTGAATGTCAGCTGAAAATCCTGGTGTGGCCTCACACTCACCAGGGTTTTGGTTGGCACTGAGGGGACCTGTCCTAGAAGGGTTCCCTCATCAATGGATGGTCCACCTGGAAATGGGATGACTAACAAGCTGCACTGAACCATGCACCCCTCTTAAACTTCTGTGGGAGAAAGCGCCTTCCTGGTCAGGATGGGAAGACCATTTCTAACTGGAGCCTGGGAGGGGTATGCAACACAGCCACATTCTGAGCATGCGTCCTCATGCTGAGTGGGCTGATTCAAGCACCCAGTCCTGATTTTCCCTCACCATTTTTCTTTTCCCTTGAGGGCCTATGGCTTCTCCAAGCTAATTTTCCTGGGCTCGAGGTAGCTCGCCCTAAGAAGCCCTTGACGTGGTGGCCTTATGCTGTGTGGCCCCTTTTTGGGGATAGCCCTTCTCTAGTGGGGGTAATGGAACAAATGAGTTTGTTTTGATTGTTGAATTTTGACTCAATTTAAATTTTCCAAATCTAAGTCAAATTGTTTAAAAAGACTTTTGGTTTAGTTGGTTTTGGGCGCTGGGTTGTGCCTTGCCTAAATTGTAGATTAAGCTCATATGAGTCTAATCAATGATTTAATTGTGGCCTCAAAGGGCAGCCTTTATAAGGTGCACCTGCCCACTCCAAAGTTCACTTCAGAATTATTACCCTAGCATGTCCCTTTCCTGGGGAGCATTGTCAGTTGCTCCCCAGATGAGCTCTGTTTGGTGGGCCCTTTTTATATCCAGAATAAAAATAAGGTTGTTTTGGGGTTAGCATACATTGTTTACCTGTTGGTCTTTTTTGGGTATCCAGTTTCAAGAAGCTTTCACATGGTTGGGTCAGACAACCACTATCCAAACCTTGCATACCAAATCGTAGTAGGAATGTTTGGTGCTGTTGGTGCCCCAAACCTATTCCTAATCAAAGTTAGGCTGCTTTGGTGCTGTCAGTGCACCAAAGAATTATTTATTATATGGCAGCTGGAACTGGGATTTTTTCTGACTGTTACAAGTGCTATGAAGGTGATTAATTAGTGTTTGATTAGGGTCAGCTTGTCAATGCAGGGATCAAGGCCCACTTTTGACCTAATCTGGCAAATTTTTGGGTTGGGAGAGAATGATATTATTCTGAACTGACATCAAAGGATTTGGCAGCAGGCTGAGTTGCTATCAGTTCATTTGTGAACGCCTGACCTGAGGCTCCACTACGTTTACATCAGTTAGTGTGACAGCATCTGGCCCAAGGGCAATGTGAATCTTCTAGGGCTCCCCCACATAGGGGCGGTCCTAATGGATCAGAAACTGATTTGTGATGGCCAACCCACCCAAGCCAAGTCACTGGGGCGTTCATTCAGCCAAATGGGTTAAATTAAGCGCCAATCCCAATTCTTGAAATGGGGGTTTTAAACTATTGGTGACAGTCCCCAATGGTGATACCTGCTCATCAGGGATTGTACCTAATGATTTTGAGGGGAGTTTGGTGTTGGCAATTGTACTGCTTGATGGCTCAATGCCATCAGAAATTTTGACCGAGAATTTGATACTTGTCTCATTTTAACTATTAGCTTCTCACCTGTCAGGCCTTGTTCCCATTAATTTTAAACATTTTGGCTTTAATTTTGAGGATTTGGTGCCATCAGTCTTATAAAGTCCCTCCCACTCATGGGGAAAATGGTTACCAATAATTTTTGGTGAAGATTACTCAATTTGGTGGACTAGTTTGGTGGAGGCAAGCACAGGAGCTGGGGGAGGAATCTTCAGAGGGAGGACTATTACCCAGCGCTCATCTACCACATGGGTGAGGTCACCCTGGGTGATGGGGGGGGTACAGCCACCCTCTTCAGACCCTTCTTATTTGGAAATGGGAATATTTCCCAATCCATGCAAAGGGGACGTTCCCCTTGACTTACATTACCATTTACTTTTGCCAGAGGAGGGGCGCCTCCACCAGGAAACTGTGTGAGGGCTACATTTTTGAGAGCCTTGGGCAACTTAATCGCCATTAAAGTTGCAATTTTTTGGGGGGATGGGGAGCATTAGGATGGGACTCATGAACCGCCTCAACCAGTTCCATGCTGTTGAGCAATTGTGGGCCTTAACCCAACTGTTCTCATAGGCTGGATAACCCTTCCAAGCGACAAGATGCTGAACTGACCTCCAAGATTTGTGAAATGCTAAAGTTCTCTCCACTTCAGCCTCCTCTGCATCCTCAATTACTATTAGCTTAGGATCTGTGGGGATAGTCCCCTTGAATGGGAACAGCTGAGATGCATGGAAGAAAAGATGTTGTTTACAGCGAGATGGCAACTTTAACTGGAAAGAACCATTGCCCAAATCCTCCTCCACCAAGTGAGGACCCAAACACTTGCTTGCAAACTTCTGTGAGGGTACCTGAATCCCCAAATGGCGTGTATTAAGAATGACATATGATACCACCACTAAGTCATGGCCAGGAAGCCGCTTTCAATCCACAAACTGCTTGTAGTCACTGATAGCCTTAATGAGATGCCCCACACCAAGGACCAAGTAGACTGAATGTGCTCTTCATGATCTGCGGCAGCTGGGGCCTCTGGACACAGACAAGGACCAATTGAAAACGAGGTGTTATAACCTAAAGTTGCTTCATAGAGAGAAAACCCCATAGAGGCATGAGTTCCATTATTAAAGGCAAATTGAGTAATAGGGAGGTCATTGGCCAAGGTATCCTGAGCGGCTGCAGCATAACAGTGAAAGTAGTATTCTAAAATTTGATTAACCTGCTCAGTTTGTCCATCAGACTGGGGATGATGCGCTGTGGAATGGCAGGGTGTAATTTTTAAAATGGATAAAAGCTCATTCCAGAACCGCACTGTAAACTGAGAACTAAGGTCACTGATGATCTCCTGTAAGAGACCAAAAATAGAAAACACATGACGCACGAAGAGATGAGCAGTTTTTTCTGACAAAATTGCAGAAGAGCATGCAATAGCTAGGGAAATTTTTTTAAAACAATAAACCACCACCATCATCTCAGTAAACCCATTAGAACAAGGAAGTTCAACAATAAAATCCATGGACATTGATGTCCATGGGCCCTCCGCCTGTTGTAAAGGATGAAGACCATTTCTTCCTTATCAATCTGACTTGGCCCATGTACAGGTAATGCAAGCGGTGATCCAGGGTGGTACTTCTTTTTGATAATCCTAACCAATTATAAGTCCACTTAATCAAGTCAATACATAACTTATTTCCAGGATGATCAATTATGGGAAGGTCGTGATAGGCCCAAAACACCTCAGCTCTAAAGAGAAGAGGAAACCAAACCCATGAAAAAAATAAATAAGACCCTCTACCAAGGATTATAAAGAATGTTTATGAGTTAAAAGGGACAATTAGTCTAATAACTCCACTCCTTTAAGACAAGTCATTTGAGCTGCTAAAACCCATAAAATAAGAGGAGCATTAGTAGCTAAGTCTACTGATGAGACCATGGGAGGTACAATGGATAAGATTTGGTTGGTGGGAATCACGGTGACCAGGTCCACTTCATCTGAGTCTGTGGGGCAATAATCAGGGTTGCGACTAAGGAAATTGGGGAGCACGTTTGATGTACCTTTCACAAACTCATATTTAAAGTTGAAACCACAGAGATCCCAATAGATGCGAGCTTGCCTATGTACCAACTTCAGTGGTTTACAAAACTACAGAAGAGCTTGGTGATCCATATGCACCATTAACTTGTGCTGAGCGCCTTGTAATAGATATCACCAATGATTCAAAGCCCATGCTACGGCTGCCAACTCCTTATTATAGATGGCCCAAGATTGTTTAGTAGAGGAGAAATTTCAGGAAAAGTAAGCGACTGGCTGTTCTAAACCACCAGGCTCCTGAAGCAGAACAGCCCCAACTGCAATGGATGAGGCATTGCATGCAACAATATAGGGTTTGTAGAAATCATCATGTTTTAAAATGGGGGGGGGGGTGATAAGAACACCTCTTTAATTGACTCAAATGCCTGCTGTCACTTAGGTGTCCAATGAAAGGGAACATTCTTACCTGTGAGGGGGTGAAGTGGAGTAGCTAACTAGAAAAGGCTGAGTAAAATTTCTTCAGAAAAATGATGGTGCTTAAAATAGTTCTTAATTGTTTTTGGATTGTTGGGGTTGGCCATTTGCGGATGGCGTTCAATTTGCTGGGGGTATAGCATATCCATCTTTAGGACTAGATCCTCTAAAAGATAAGTTCCTATCTTTAAAACTCGAATTTTGAAGGCTTGACAGACAGGACCTCCTTGTGCAAAGCATCCACTACCGCTTTCAAGCTTTTTGCATGTTGTTCTGGAGTTGAAAAGTGAACCAAAATTTTGTCAATATACATGACTGCGCAAGTGAATGAAGTTCAACCAGCACACTATTGATCATTCATTGAAATGTGACCAGTGCATTCTTCAACCTGAAAGGGCATTACTCAATATCAAAATAAATCTCTTCATTTGGATAACAGTAAGACATTCTTGACCTTCCTTCAACTGAATTTGGTTAAAGGAATTAACAAGATCAAGCTTAGAGAACACATGAGACTTGGTAATCACTTGACCAATAGTTTGCTCCGGGGTAAAGGGTAAGGATCATGCACTGGAATTTTTTCAGGTGACCATAATCCATGCAGGTGCGGAGGGAACCATCATTCTTCTTGTCAAAAATGATGGAAGAAGCAACTGATGATGTATCTTTAAATAACCACCCTTTTTTAAACATATTGTCCAACCAAGCGTTAAGAGCAGCCTCCTCCTCTGCTGTGTGTAGATACAAAGGGCAGTTAATTTGCACCACCTGCACCATTGTTCTGAACCCTAAAGAGAATTTAGTATGAGGGGGGAGACGGTCTGCCTTCTCAGAATCGAAGATACTCAAATATCACATCAATGCCTCAGAAAAATCTGATGGAAGGCCAGCAGGGGAAATGAGGGAAGTGATAGAACTGCGACCTTGAGTTTTCATAAGGGTATCTACTAGAGGAAACTCCCCCTACGTTTGATCATTAGCAAATGACAACAAACGGACTCCAGGTGAATTCTAACATGTTGTTGGCGCCACCATCCTACCACCAAAATCACTGGAAACACCAGTTTGGAATTGTGGAGAATTGTTTAAAAAAGCTAAATTGGTGAATCAAGAAAGGTACTGGCTGTGGGTTCTAAACTTTTCTCTCTTGTTGCAATCACTATTGCAACCTATTCAATTCAAGTCTGAATCTAGTTTGATAATCTCACAGAGGAGATTAGTCTGCGCCCATGTCAGGGAGCAGTTGGGCAAGTAAGGTAAGAGGAGCAGGTGGTAGGCCTGCAGCCTCAAATGTTTGAAAACGCCCTGGAGAAACTGGCGGAATAGAAAAAAATAAAAAACTGGCGGTCACTATTTCCCTGGAAATCCTCGCTTGGCAAGCACGATGCAACCAGTACATCAACACGCTGCACTCCCAGCCACTTTCTTTGGTGGAATATAGAGTCCGTGTGTTCCTGGACATCCAACAAATGGCTTTATGGGAAAAATTTTGTGGGGATGTACACACTTTTTTCCTGACCACGGTGTATGTTGCACCTCACTCCATGTCACATGGTTGGCTGGACCTAGGTTTCAAAAACAAGGAGGTAGCAGATGAGGCTGCTGTGGAGCGCGTAGTGATCAACCTCCCCAAAGGGCAACAGGTTGTCAAAACCAAATGCACCAGATGGAC